>JAYKAV010003371.1:150093-188486 GCA_035582835.1 Phoebastria nigripes | reverse complement strand
AAAACAAGATGATGGTTTTATAATATAATTAAGAAAAAAAAAAAAACCCCTGTTTAAAAAAAAAAAAAAAAAAAAAAAAAAAAAAAAAGAAAAAAAAAAAAAAAAAAAAAAAAAAAAGGTGGGTGTATGTGTTGTCTTTTACCATTAGTAGCTCTTGGAGTTTTCAAAGGATGGTGAAAAAGTCACAAATCCTGTTGAATTAGATAGAAATACCTAACTTAGTAATGAAACTAATGAAACAATGCACAGAATTGCTGGTTCTTTTCTGGAAGCTTGCAATCAGCACAGCTAAGAAGGGCAGGACAACAGAAGGAATACCTGTTTTTATATTGTTGAACAACTGAGTCAGGAGTAAGGTTTCCTGGAGTAGGCTGCAATCCTAATGGTCTGTCACTTTAGTATTATGAATATAGTTAAGTCTTGTAGTCAAACAGTAGGTAACTTCATAGAAAATGCATTCATTCATCAGTTATCCCAAACTCAGGCAAAACAGGAAGACAAAGAATGATTTCCTGCTTTTCCTGAGTAAAAAACTGTCTTTTGAATGCAAATCTGTTTGTCATAGCTAAAGGCATAAGAATAGCTCATAGTTACCAGAGAATTTAGGCAGTTCTAAGAAAATAAATAGGGTAAGTGCTTTAGGAGTACTGGGTCATTCCCATGGGATGGTCAGAAATGAAGATCAAACAAGGGAAATGTCCCTTTTGCCCAGATTTCAGCCAGAAGTAGAGAATTTTTTAATGGCATATGAACTGCATGAAATGTCTTGTCTTTGACCTGCAGTGAGTAAAATACTTACAGCAGTACAATCCCTATGCAGAGATGAAGGAGAGTATGGGACTTGCATACAGCAAATGTGCAGACTGAAAATTGCAACAAACATTGATTACTAGAAACATTGGTTACCAAGTAATTTTCTTGGGCCAGTAGAGATGCATCCTGTGGATTATCCCCTCATTATCAGAACACCAGATTAAGTTTTATTATTTTTGCCTGTTTATTTGTAAATAAATCACTGTAAATATCCGTAGAGTTGGATAAAGCTATTTACATATTTCTGTTTCCAAAACTGCAGAGTATGAAGAAAAATAATCTTCCTAATACTGAAAATTATATGGAAGAGTTCTACTAAGGATGAATGTAACATGGAAGAATCTATTTTTGATGGGACAGTTAGCTCACTTAGTATTTTAAGCCTATTTTTAATGGGAAAATTAGAACAACTAGGATTTCAGCTGTTTATAACGTGGTTTCCAACATTTAATTTTGGTTTTGTTGTTTTTTTTAATGTGTTTTTTGGTTCCAGTATTTCTTAGAATCGGTGAATGATTGAATATCATTTTATTGTTACTTGCAGACTATTGGTTTAGGTTATCTACTGTTCACAAAAAAAACAAATTCCCTTTCATATGTATCTCAGCATACTTTCAACTCTTGGGAAAGAATAGCGTTGAGGAAAGAAATTTTCTTTAAAATCCTTCTTTCTTGCCTGTCTTCTCCTATTACTTTACACCAGCAACCCTCCCCCCCCCCGCCCCCAAACGAACAAGAAAACAAAACAAAACAAAACCCAAACCCAAACAAACCACCACCCCCTGCCAAAACCAACCAAAAAACCCCCAAACTTCCATTATGTCTTTTTACTGGACTGTTTTATAAATGAGTAATTGTCACAAAATTCAGAAGGTAACTAATTTCCATAGTATTAAGAAGTAGTAGTAACATGTAAAATAAAGTAAGATGACTTTTTTCATTACTGTAGTGATATTTCTATCATACCAACCTTTTAGAAGGGAAAACAGAGAGAGGAAAAAGTCAGATAATTATTTAAAGCTGTGAAATCATTAATACACTGTTCTCTTCTTACCTGTGTTGGGATAAGAAAGGAGAGATCCAATTAGTGTTGAATCTCCTGTCAATCATATCAACCTTATTGAAGATATTTCTTCATTTTTAATTTTTTTTGTTATTTTAGAACAATATTGTTTATGACAATATTTATGGTTATTTCATAACAATACTAACCAAATATTAATTGCATTTCCAGTTATTATAAGATTGCAAATTTAGGAACTTCAGGTTGGGATATACTTGCATTCAATTTCTCCTCCCACTTGCACTCCCACTATTTATTTTCCCCTCCTCACTATTGCTTTGCTTTTATGCTCTGATATTCATCAGACTTTTGATCAGTTTGCTCCCCTTTTCAAACATTGTTCAGAGATAAACCTCTTACGCAGATTTCACGTGGAGAATACTGGTATCTGTAAGCTCTGCTGTCCGTGATACATGCCATGCACTTCGATATGAACAAAACCACTGTTTGAGCCCCAGAGATAAAAGAATCCAGGTAGAGTAGAAGAAGTGGCAAGCTTGTAGGTTTTTCATAAACTAGAGTCTTTGGATTTCTGTTACTTTTGGGGCGGCTGATACAGTTGAGCAATCAACCAACTGCAGGTGAGAAAGGCCAAATCTTCCTAGACAAAAAAGGAAAACAAACTAATACAAAGAATCATCGTTCCTCATGCACAGTGGTGTCTTCTAATGGGGAAGCACCCTTTTGGATTGGTCACCTTGCTGGCAAGGACAGACAGCCTTTGTGTTTTCGATAGGAGTGGTGCTCCTCTGCCCCTGTTGTGCTTCCAAAAACTCCACAGGGTCTTTCGCCACGTGCCTCAGCTTCCAGAGCCCTTCCCCTGGGGAAATGTGGCAGAAGCCCTTGCTGGGAGCTGTTTTGCTTCTTGATCTATTTTATTCTGAGAGTTTCTGATTTGGGTAAGTCTTTTACATCTGTGATACTTGCTATAAATATTTTAGTTTCCTATATGCAGAAAATAGTGATGGCTATTATCTCAGAATAAAAGCAGTATCTTGAGCTTGTTCAGAAAAGAATGATTAGCTAAGAAAAACATTCTTGTTAGTCTGTGGTATCCAGCTGCCAAAATATGTAAGCTTTTAAGGCTATCTATAGCATTTCCTTTTCCTCCATAGAGTTCAGGTGAAAACAAAGACAGCAAACCCAATTATCTACAGAACATACTTTTGAGAGTTTCAGTATTTTTAAATTCCTCAGAGGAGAGGATGGCAGTACTGCACATTCAATCAAGTCATCTTTATGTTCTCTCGCACTTTAATCCAGCCTGAAGACATAAGAGTTACCAGCGGGTTAATGCTTTCTAAAAACCACAGGCTTAAATAATAACAGTTGGGAAGAAATTCCACTTTGTCAAGTGAAAAATGTCATCCAATATTGTCCGTTATTAAAATCAGTGCATAATTCAGTCTTGTTCCTTTTAGTTCTTTTCATGAAAAGAAGAAAAAAAAAAATCTTTTAGGCCTAATGTGTTTCCATGATCCACATCTGTGCACTTGGAGTACATTCTTCCTCATAATAGCAGCTGATGAGACAACTGATGTTTACTCTAAACAGGGCTGGAAATTTTTTAAAAAATTTAGATGATTTTTTTTCCCCTTACCCTAAATTTCACATGCTCAAGAAGGCTGTTAGGTAATTCTTTGCCTAAAGCAATAGCTACTCGACATTAAGAAAGTGTGAAAGCTGTATTTATAATCAAGAGCTAAGAGTGTGGGAACGTGTGGTTTGGATATGTGTGAAGAACGACCCAGGCCCTTGAAATTTATTGAAGAGCTTGCTACAGATTGAAAAGCATATTTTTCCCTACCTTCTCAATCTTTCTGGTACACCTTTGCTTTCCAACCTCTCTTTTGCATCTATCCTAGTGCAATTTCTCAAGAATATCTACTTTTCAAATGCACTTTGCTGACCCTTAAGGAAGGCAGTGTCTCTTTTTTCTGTTAAGGACCCAGAGACTACCTCACCCAAAAGTTCCACTCTAGAGGGTTCCCCCTCTTCTGTCTTTAGTGGAATATAGCTGGGGCCAAGAGCATGGAAAAGACATTTTTTGGTAATTATGGCCCGTCCTTTCACATAATAGGTGGCTGGCAGTGTAAAACAGTAATGTATGCAAAAAGCACAGCATCAATTGCACTTAGGTTTTGAGTATTTGTTGGGGCCATTCCCAAATTTTCACTGGCCAGCCACAGATCTTCACCTACACATCCTATTTTGTTAAGCCTCTTTGAAACAGCTGTACCCATTTTGGTTGTACTGTAAATATAGGGGACTGAGGATGGTTTTTTTCCTTGAGTTGTYGTTATGGAAACGGGCATTTTTATCTTCCTGAGAAGTCAGAAAAGAAACAGTATAGTAACTTGCTGCTCTTCCTGGTGCCAGGTGAGAAATTAATCTGCTGTCTCCTTGAGTCTATTTGAGGAGATTTGTATTCATCCATAATTTCATCTGTTTACTGAATAATAAAGTAGAGAAGGATTCCCAATGCTGCTGCTGAAGGTGGAAGAAGGAGCACCTGCACCATGTTTCCCACCCTGGTTGATTACACTGTAAGGCAGGGTAGGAGCTACAACTTTGTCACATCACACTGTCGTACTCATTTTCATGAATAAATCCAGGGACAGCTAGGATGGCCTGGTGATGTGCCAAGTAGCCAGGGAACCCAAAGGAAAGAAAGACTTGAGTATAGCAGTCACTTGAAGAGGAAAAACATGAATTAAAAGTTAGCACAGCACTAGAGGAAGGGACTCTGCCAGCTGAGAATTGCCTAACCTTTATGAACTGAACGTGGGAAGGTCTGCTTGATCCTGTGAAAAATCTGTTTGTGACACGATAATCAGGTATTGTTCACTGACTATACGGTGCAAATTCTCAGATGTTCAAGGGGTTTTGAGCTCWGAAAGTCTATTAAGAGTTTCATGAGAAAAGTCAAAGTAATTCCTGCCAGCCAGGCTATACTCTGATTTAGATAGTTTAGTGCGCTCATACAAGCTAGCAGGTACATTTTCCTTCATTCCTTGCTGAACCTCTTGGGAACAATTCATGTTGCTCACTGTTCTTCCAAAGATCAGTCTGTTGGAGGATTGACCTTTGGCTTAATCTTCTCTGGTTTGCTTTGGTGCTTTCCATTGTGCGCAGGAACTTTTTTGCACCTGCTAAGCCTTTGTTGCTACTGCCCTTTCATGTAGTCCTGGTGTGAATCTTGAGTTATGATGGCTTTGGAACAGAGATGAATGCTGTCCCTGTGAATGCTCATTCCACTGAAGATCATATTATATTCAGGCTAAAGACATTTTACTTTTTTTTTTTTTAAACTTTGTAATCCTTAATTTATGCAGTGGGGAGTGAATAGAAGCTGGTGATTTTTACCATTACCATTTGAAATTACCTTTTTTTTAATATAAGCATAAAAGCAATTTTTTTATAAACTATAAAAATAGAGCTTGAACTGATTCACAGAATATATGGCATCCATTTTTATGTAAAATAATTTCTAAAAATACCCATCCTATCCTGGAAAAACTGCTTGGCTAAATATTGAAATGAAATGTAGCAGCTGCTACAAACAGATTTTTTTTTTTTTTCTTTTTTCCCCCCAAACAGTGAGGTTAGAGTTTGACTATTCAATCATTCAGGGAGAAACTGAACAGAAACACAGTGACAGTTTAATTTTTAAAAGTTGCCATGCCTTTCCAGGTAGCACAGTTGGACACTATTTTAGTTAGGGAGCTTTAGGAAGCTTAAACCTGACAGATGTGCAAATTCAGTAAATCAACAAAAGCTTTCTCATCTTGGATTTCCTGTCTAAATGGATTGCCTTCAGCTGTATTTGAAAAAATATTGTATTTGTTTTCCTTTATTTTTCTTTCCCTTCCTTTCCTATTTTATTTAATTTTACATTACAGCCTCTATAGCATATTAGCTTCAGTAAAAAGGGAGTAAGACAGATTTTGTTTTCAGTGACTTTTCAGTTGGCATTTTCATTTAGTATAACTCACCAGGAGGTTCATGTTTTTTTCACAAAATTACATGACAAGGTTAGACAATTTAGCCGTTGAAATAGTGACTTTAAAACCTCAAAACATTTCAAATCCTTTTCTCAACAAAAGAAACAAGTGGATTATATGACTTTTTCACTGAATCCCACAGTTACTTATCAATAGAATAGAACGATATTCAACCGTGAATATTGTAAAGAAATCCAACATTTTTAACGTGAATATTTTTCTTTTTTTTTTTTATTTTGTCTCTAGCACTTGCAGACAACTTCTTTGTAAAGTACATTAAATTTTGCTTTAAGAAGCCAGAAGGATGCTGGTAAAAGCTGTGGAAGGACTATTCAAAGAACAGAGGGACAAATAAAATTTTAATCATCCAAGTGTTATGTAATTAGAACTAATTGACATTTCAACAGCATCCATGTGGAAGTATAGCTCTCAATTTTTGTGAAGGAATATACTAACTAAATAACACACAATAACATCATGTTCACAGAATGTTCATTATTCCTTTTGGATGCATACTGACTGATCTAATGAAAAAAACAGTAAGAATATTGTTAATATTTTGCAAATCTGAAAAAGTAGAATTATATCCTTTCTGTTCTAATATTTTCTGTTTGTTTAGTTATGCTAGTTGAAGAGGAGCCCATATTTTCTGTTGTTTATATCCCCAACAGGAAAGAAGATTCATGTGTTTGGGTGTTATGTCTTCATTTAATGAAGGTGGAATTAAGACAGACCTGAATGCTACCAAATGTTCTGGACTAATTTTACTCTTGCTTCCTAACCTTTCCTTTCCCTCCCCTGCTTCCCGCTACTTTTTGTGACCAAAACCAATTTAGCTACAGAAGAAAAACACCCACAGTTGTAACACTGCTTCACCTCTCCAGTAATTTCACATTATAACTTTGCCATGGCCCTTACTTTGCTGATGCAGTTATGCCAATCCTTGCTGCTTCTACAAAGGGGTGGGTAAAATGCCATTCTTTCTGCTTGCCCAGGGAAGTCTGTGTGATAATTTTATTATAAAATACATTCTTTGCATCCCAGAAGAAAGAAGCATGGCAAAGCTGTTTGCACAAACTCATTTGTGATTCCTTGATTAGGAGTACTTATTCAATAACAGGCTAACAAAGGCTCCCAAGCAGTCACATTTGGTGAAAAAGAGATGCTGTTGTGCTAAGAAGCAGGATGTAATTATTCTACACTCCAGCTTGCCAGGGGCTATAAATGCACCATTCTTTGTAGAGTCTTTGCTCTGAGTGACTTTTAATGTACAGCACAAAATCAGTATTTGTTTAGGCAGACATGATCTGGATAGATATATAACTAGAGCTGGAACCCTTTGAAGAGAGATCAGCTTTATTTGAATGCTACAGAACAACATAGTGGAGTTTTCTGAATGGAGGCTCCCCATTTCCACTACAGACTATTTCAAGCAATTTATGGACTTTGCCTCCAAATAATTAAGATGTTAATCATTATCTTGATTGTCCTGCCTTCTCTTCCACTGCTGCTGCCGCCTCATCTTGCTAGTAAGTATTAGACTATATATCCTTTAGGACTTGATGTTTAACAGTTATTGGTTCACAGTAACGTATGAGCTTTGAGGATAAGAACTTTAAAAGCTTCTGTAAGTGTAAGAGAAAAAAAAAAAAAAAACAGGTCCTTTGATTTCAGCTATTATCAGAACTTCTCTATGTTGAAAACATCAGTGAAAGATGGTTTGACATATTCTTCCCTACAGTGAGAATATAAATACGGAATGTTTGCCTTCTCAGGCTCACAGATATATGCCATGTCTGCTGGCTTTCTGCTAGGACATGAACAATTTCCCATCTGGAAGCCATTAATATGGCACTGTACTGGTGTTATGGAAGTCCAGTGCAAAGGTGGGCTTTATTACTGCTAGCACTGCTGTCTGGCAAAATGGTTTCTTGGCTCATACATCTGTGCAATGGCATATCAGCAATAACCATAAAGAAATGCTCACCCACAGTCTCACTTCTATGACAAATGCAGTAGAGCATGGGATAGCACCGCCGTATTTTCATATTTTGTCTTGTGTTTTCATTTATTTATTTGAGGGGGGGTCATGGTGTGTGTATGTGATTTCAAGATATATCTTCATGAATAAATGATAAATCTGGAACATGGAACTGCTGAACTTAATCAGTTGCTTATAGATGGAGTATTATAACTCATATTTTTCTTTTAAACATGACAATCTTTGAAGTGTGCGTAGATATAAACTCTCCCACTAGACTTCATTTAGCAACTATGTATATATGGAGCCAAGCACAATATGCTTAAATTAAAAAAGTAACACGGACAGTCTTCAGTAATTCTCTTTCATTGCCATCTATTTTCAAATACTGTATTGTTTCATTTTCGTCACGGTATGCCTTATGTTTAGCATTTACATCTTACCTGGAACTTTATTGGCCAAGATTTCCAATAATTGTTTTTTTGCCTAGATGTGAAATGGGAGTTTCATCCAAAAACTCAGCATGTGGTCAGGCCATAATCTACTTTTAAAATGGAGCACAAAATTACAGTTTCCTCTGATACTGAGGGTGACAAACAGGAACTGTGTAGAGAGCTATTGATTGAATCGAACAGGTTGTGTGCCAGCACAGGAGGGTGTTCCCAAAGCTTTACTAACAACAGAACTGTTGGGCTAACTGCAGGCTAATTTGGAAAAGAAACTGCCATGGTTTTTAGCGGGTAATTTTTTGATTCTGTTCATAGCACGCCGTCGCCCACCAGGTTAACCCATGCATCTCAATTAGCTGAGAAGCATAATAATAGTACTCAATAATTCAATAATCTTTGAAGCTTTTGTGCAGCGGCCAGCCATGTTGATTGATTTGCGGAGAGGTGGAATCTTTTACTATGACTTGATGCACATAACTTTTGTTTCTGTTAAGGAACATTAAGAAATGCCTTAGATTTGTAGCTGATGTCACTCTGTTAGCAGACCAAGTGCTTGACGATGTCATCTAATCCCTGTTGGCCTGATTTTGTGATATGGATATAGTTGGGCATGAGATACATGGAAAAGCAGAAAGGAAATTTTTAAAATATATGAGCATGCAATTAGAATAACAATTTCTCTGTTACAAAATTCATTAAGAATCTGCCTGCTTTGCAGTGCTTGCAAGCAGCTGCAACTAAAATAATCAAAAGTTGTTGTGTCAGATAATTTCATGCTAATATGGTGTCCTGTTGCCTTTTTTAAGCACAGAGTAGGAAATGGCACAGTAAAGCATCCTTGTGTGATATATGCAGAGTTTTTAGGACCCTTGACAATATTTGTCTAAATTATGCTGAATAATTCATGGTAAGCTAATTAGTTAATTAGCGTTCCATTCCAGGGGAACTTGCGCTATCTCTGAATTTGGTTTTCTGTCTTTTTGCTGTCACATTACATTCTGAAAAAATGATAATAGAAGTCCTATCTCTTGCATCTACATTMTTTCTTTCTAGCATTTTTCTGACTACAAAAAATATTTTGTCCACTATCTGTCCTAATTCTGTGTCGTCTTTTGTTTTGTATCTCCCTGTCCTGGTTTCAGCTGGGATAGAGTTAATTTTCTTCATAGTAGTTGGTATAGTGCTGTGTTTTGGATTTAGTATGAGAAKAATGTTGATAACACTGATGTTTTTAGTTGTTGCTAAGTAGTCTACTAGTCAAGGACTTTTTAGCTTCCCATGCTCTGCCAGGTGCACAAGAAGCTGGGAGGGAGCATAGCCAGGACAGCTGACCCAACTGACTAAAGGGATATTCCATACCATATGATGTCATGCTCAGCATATAAAGCTGGGGGAAGAAGGAAGGTGGGGACGTTCAGAGTGATGGCGTTTGTCTTCCCAAGTCACCGTTACGCGTGATGGAGCCCTGCTTTCCTAGCGATGGCTGAGCACCTGCCTGCAAATGGGAAGTAGTGAATGAATTCCTTGTTTTGCTTTGCTTGTGTGCRCGGCTTTTGCTTTACCTATTAAACTGTCTTTATCTCAACCCACGAGTTTTCTCACTTTTACTCTTCTGATTCTCTCCCCCATCCCACCAGGGGGGAGTGAGCGAGCAGCTGTGTGGGGCTTAGTTGCTGGCTGGGGTTAAACCACAACACTCCCACTACATCCATAACAAAAATTCTGCATGTGAAATATATCCTAGCAGCATAGGATTCACAGTGTTGAGAGTGGTAGCTAAGGGTACAAGCTACTGCAGGAATACAGGGGTTAAAGCAGTATAAATTGATACTGTTACTCTGTACTATGGTGCTATAAAGGCATCTGAATGGGACAACCAGCTGGAGCTGATTACAATACCTTAAGCTGTGTGCTCTTAATCATCTCTGATTTTAAGCAGGTTCTAGCATCTACAGTTTTCTGAAGCACTCTGACACCCCGTTTAAACTATTACCACAGAAGCAGAGCTCCATGGCTCCCTGTTTTTAGGGCCAGGGATAAAGCTTAGCAGGTACACATGAGCTTTGTAAGATTCCAAAAAAAGCACCATATTTATGGGTATGCACAGGGTGAAATGAGCACACGTACTTTCCACGCCTCAGCTTTTCCTTGCTGTTCTTCAGGCATGTACCAAAGCTTTCTGTGTTTTGGGTTTTATTGTTACTGTGTTTTTTTCTTTTTTTTTTTTTTTTTCTTCCCCCACCCCCCGATTACTTCTCTCCTCCTTCCATTTAGAACCTGAAATTTTTCTCCTTCAAAATTTCAAAATACAGCAATGATTTTTTTTTTGTAACTTCTACTCCCTTGTTTCCTGCTTTTTCTTTGGGAAAAATATTTTTCAAAATTAAAGACAAAAATGCAAGAGCCAAAAATACTGGTTTACTCTACAAAATAGCCAAGTCTTTGTCTGTGGGGACATCCATTAGATTACATGATCACCAAGGTCTAGCAGTACTCTACTGTAATCTTGAATTTTATCATCACTTGGGTCTTCACAATGGGTTGGAAAGGGAGAACAACAAAGAGCAGAGATAATCTGCAGTTTAGAAATGGATTTTTTTAATTTTTATTTTAAAATAATACTTAAAGGTATTTTATTTCCACAGATTCAAAATCTCAAAAAGAAATTAAAAATTTTAAAATTAGCCATCCCTGAGTTTGAAGTAAATATGATAGGAATTAAGTACACGACCACCATATTGCATTACTATGTAAAGAAATGAAAAATCATTGCATAATGAAGGGCATGATCATTTTGCATACTCAGGGTCAAGGTCCATGATTCAGCATCTCTTCAACTCCCACCCTGGTCACACCCAGTTTTGTACTTCACATGTGTTTCAGCTGGAGGGTGGCAACTCCAAGCTGACACAACAGAGAGGAGATTCTTTTGGTGCCGCTCTTCGGCTGCTTTGTTCCACTGCAAAAATAAACGGGGTTGTTTGTTGTTACAGAAAGGCTATCCATAATCCAGAAATTATCAGTACCACTTTAGGGTAACAACTACAGCTAAGCTCTTGAACCTTGCCTCCCAAATATCTGGGAAGTGGTCACGTACTCATACACAGATCCTTTACAAAGTTACTGAGCTGTGGTCTCTGAGTGCTCCTCTACTTAGGCAAAGTGGAATGGTCTGTCTTAAGCCACTAGTAGGTGAAGGCTACCCAGGGTCTGGAAGGAGTAGAGACTGCTTGTTCACTTTCACTTGGCCACCACATCTGAAATACAGGGTGAAAGTTGGTGACCGGTAGTAAGGCTCAACTGCTTCTGTATTCTCTGTCTGACTTTTTCAGTGATCTCCTACCTTGCTAGTGGGTTTAAACAAAAGTCTCTGAATTTGCTATGTAGAAGAAATTACAAAACCTTGTAGGCAAAAAAAGAAAAAGTCAAAGTTCAGAAAGCTGTCTTTTTGCTCTTCTAGTTTACCAACTCCTCATATACCCAACTGGGAGGCAGTGTGCTTGCAACAGTAGCTAATCAGGCATGAGGAGGGGGGAAAATCTTTGCACACAAGGCAATGACAGAAGAAAGATGTCTCTTTAGAGGGGATAATAGAGCAAGGGGTGGGAATTTTATCAATTTCCCAAGCCACCCTAAATCTCAAAATAAGAATGGCTCTAGGAAACAGCAGAAATGAGGAATGTCACATAGATGACTGTGTAAGATGTGTAAGATTCACACTCCTTTTCTGGGCCTGCACATTGCCCACCATAACGTGCCACAGCACAGGAAGAGGCAGAGATTGTATGTGAAGAGAGAGTTGCTCCCAATTGATAGTTATTTTGGAAGTTCTTGTAAAGAACTGTGAGTGTGTGACTATTATTGCCTTTAGCAGATGTGACTAATAACAGGAAAATATGCTATCAGATGAACAACTTCTTTCCCTGATGGTTGTTATGTCTTTTTACATGGTTGTATCATTGGTCAAAAAAAATAAGGTAACTATGGAAACACAGAAACATCACCCAGTGTCCTCTTCACTCATGTTTGTTTTTAACACTATTGAATCTAGTGAGTGGTGCTTCACAGGTTGAAAAAGATTTTTCTGAATGTCCTTTCTTGTTGTGTAAAAGGTGCAAATGGTGTTTGACACAAACGTTCAGCCAGATTTGATTTAAAATACTTCTTGCTAAGGATACGTAAGGAACACAAGATATGCCTACTGCATGAAATTTTTCCCAACCTTTGTGAAAGTTCAATCTCTCTCTCAAATTTTGTGAACTGAATCAGTGGCAGCTCAATTCCTGAAATGAGGAAAAGATGGTCATGGACCTCAGTATGAGAAACACTAGTTTAGGGTTTTTGAGTATTTGACTACATGCTATTGCACTCTTATATAGACAATCACAATTTCTGAAAGTGCCAACAACTGACGTTTGTAAGAACTGCTTGATTTCCATACCTTGAGAATTATAGTTGCATACGTAGATTCCTAAATTTTGATTTAGGAGGTGAACATTAGAAATCAATCTTGTATGTCTTTGCCAGCTGCTTTATCTAAAAATTAAACATATTCTATGAGCAAAAGTGTCCATCTTTTTATGGGGCTATGTAAGTTCATCCTATTGGTGAAAAGCAGAGGTGTTATTGAAATGCCATTGTTGATTGATATTAGCAGGGGCACATAAATAGTGATCAATGCCGTCAGTAAAAGTGAAGACGTAATTTTAAAAAGAGCAAACATTTTCTAGCTCTATCACTGTAATGAGCTGAAATTTTCCTCCCTCCCTTTCCCTCCCCTCCTCTCCTTTTTTCTCTACCCTCCCAAATTTTCACAACAGCAGTAAATTTCATTTCACTGGTAACCTACATGTAATTTGAATCCAGTAGAATTTTGTAAGCCAACCTTAACAGAATGGGGACACCCATTTGCAGGAAAAAAAAGAAGACATACACCACTTTTTTTTTTTTTTTTTTTTTTGACCCTCTAAAAACATTACACCATTGCTATTTTAAATCAAAGTAGCTGATACTTTGCATATGCCTATGCCCTGAATGTGATGTCTTGTCAAAATTACCTTTCTCTAATGAATATCCATTGCAGATCTCAGACCCTCATGTCAGTTGCATCTAAAGTAGGATCTAGTGAAATCTCTGAAAGTCTCCTGAATTCTGCTGTACGATTATTTGCTTTTAGAAGAACAAACATTTTCCTTTTTCAGACTTCCATACCAGCTTGCCATGCTCCTCTGTTTCAATCCTGCAATTACTCCTGTAACTTAGGTAGACTGAGCCTTTGAGATTCTGTAGAAGAACATGTATGATATCCTAAGTCACAGACCTTACAGTGTTACCAAATCTTTCTGTGCATTGTGGGGAATACAATATCCAAAAATGCCTTAATGCCATTCTAAATAGGGACCTAAATTACAAATCCTTTAGCATGTCTTTAGGGAGTAATGTTAAATTTCTAGTAAAAAAAGATCTTAAGAAGAATACTTTGCAGGAAAAAATTAACTGTAAAAAAAATAAAAACTGAAATGAGATTATTTAGTGATTACATTTGAATGATAGAGCATTTATTGGCTTAAACAATGAATTTTTGTAAAAGCAAAATATTTGTTTCTCAGATTGGAGTACTAAATCTTTTTCTACTTTATTCAATATGACTTTTGTACTCACTAGAGCATTTCAATTATAACAAAACTTTAAACAGTGCTACCAATGAATAGAAGCATTTTGCTTTTACAATAATTATAAGCATATACAAAGAGAGATACACAGAGCTTATCCTAACCACATGAAGTGAAACCTAGCCTAATTAATAATTTATTTATCTTTTTTTCACTATAGTAATTGAGAATGACATTTTTTCATTTAAATAGTAGGACAAAACATGGTAAAGGTTAAGTCCTCTCCTGCAAAGACTGAAGATTTTTGAGATTCACCTTTCTTTGGCTTTCATACTGTCTTAGGACAAGTCAATATTTGTGAAGTTTTTTTTAGGAGCACCTTTAAGCCAGATGGTAACTAGCCACTGTGATACCTTTTTGAAATGATGGAGAAATGACTTAAAATCTCTTGCACAGTCATGCCAAAGGTTCCACAGAGCCTTTCAAATCTCTGACAACTGGCTTTAATACCAAATTATTGGTATTCTCTAAATGCTTTCTTAGTGTTTCCATCTGAAGCTGCTCTATTTGTGTGGACCCACAATGTGATCACATCTTCCACATCCACATGATCATGCTGATCATTACTACAACATTTTTTTGGGATGATTCACTTCTTAACCCATTGATTATTTAATAAACAGCAGATCTATTCTACTAGTAATGCTTGAGGAATTCCCTTTGAAGGATTACTACTAGCCATGTGATTACAACCCTCACCTGAAATTTGATAAAACTCACATTCCCATGTGGAACTGTTTAAGAATTTCCTTCCCCGAGCTTGACCAGAATGTTCTCTCTGAGGAAAAGACCTGTTTCTAAGGAGAGTTTCATTGAAGCAATTATGTTTTGGCAAGGTTTTTTCCTACTCAGTCAGTATTTGCCAAAGTAAATCATGTCAACAGAAAATTTCTGACAGATTCTGGTCTCCAGGTAAATTAAATTTATGTTTTTTCCTGTAATGATATGAATGTTTAGTTTTCCTTTTGAATTTTTTTTTTTTTTTTAAACTCAATCCTTAATATCTTTTTGCCTAATTCCAGTTTGAAATAGGTGAAAAAAACCCTGTATATTGAGAAAGAATGAGATAAATCCACAGAAGACATAATTTTCCACAGGAATGGCTGAAATTAGATTTCTCAATGAGTTTGTGCATCTAGCTACAGCTTTGTGGGGAAGCAAAAATAAAATCAAATTGTATCTAATTATATTGTACAGGACAATATATGTATATCCCATTTAATTACTAGTGAGAATAAATTAATTTGTAGATGAATGAGGAACAGAATGTAGATGAGGAACAGGATGTCTTTGTCTGGTGATACCAGTATATCAGACTGATATGTTAATGTGACATATGCTTATTGCGGTGGATTTTACTGAAGTGCTATCAATTTCATTGTGTAACAAGCAGTGCAGAGAAGTGGAAAAGAAATAATAATTAAGGTGCTGCCTTCTAGCAAATTTCTTCTTTATCTTTTGTGAAGAGGATAAATAGAGGTATAGCAACTTCACAAGTAGAATAAATAATAGTTTGAGGTCAACTGTATATAATTTTGCTGGCACATTTCTTTTGTAGAAGCAAAATACTGTAGAACATGTTTGTCCAAGTCACAGTCTGCCGCACGTCCCATTGGGTCTTCGCTTTTCCTGTGTAGGTTTCCATGAAATTCTTATAGCTGCCATCATTATTTCCCGCAAGCATACAGTAGCTGCTTTGTAGTTTCCCAAAAAATGTTGAGTCGTCTTTAGGGGAGACGGAAAACTTTTTACTTTAAAAAAAAAAAAAAAATCTATTCAAGGTATTAGATCTTCATTTTCATGAGGGGTCTGAGAAACAGTAGGGAGCACAGCACGTTGCTAGATTACCCCCTGCCTATTAACAGAGAGGGTAGGAGAAACCCTGCAAGAAAAGTTAGGGACCTGTTGTCACTGAATCACTTGGCAGTGTGCTAAATTGTCTAATCCTGTAGAAAGCTGACAGGCCTATCTGTGTGCACAGGGTTTGGCATTCTTCTGAAAATGGCCTTTGACTGCACAGAAGGCAACACATGCAGATTTTTTTTTTATGGTCAGTGAACCCAGCCTTGAAGGAGGCTCAGAAATCTTGCAGATATCAGATGCAAATATCAAAACTCTTAACAGTTGAAGCCTGTTTCCAGAGGGGGAGCTGGCCCTTAAATGGGATTGAAGGTGAGCCTTTACCCGTGGAAGTTCAAGGTTTTTCTCAAAGGCTGTTTACTGGATGGGACTAAGGACAGATTGGTTATGAGTCCCTGCTTCAATATTACATATTGGTAGATAATACTGAAACATTTAATCAAAAATGAGTTTACCATGAATTGTTATTTTGTTAAAAATGGAAAAAAATTAAACTGTTATAATAGACTAGAATCTAAGCCTAATAAAAGGGTTTTACTATGTGTCAGAAGAGACACCTGAAAGAAGGTGTCAGCCCTGATCTGAATTAGGCCTTGATTAATTCTGGAAAATGTAGGTTTTTATGATTTTAGGAAATGAAAAAAATTAATTGGATGCTCCAACTCTAATTCTAAGATGAAACTTGTGGTCTGAAGACAATTGTTGTGGCATACAAGTACGAGGCCAAGCTGAGTTTGTAATCATCCACATGTGCTTGTCTTTTGAATGCAAGCCTTAGAGTACAAGAGGTTTTTTTTCTTTTTAACAATTGTTCTCTACTGGTCAGCAGCACTAATCAGGAACCAACATGGTTAAGGTACAAGAACTACTTCAAAAATTAAATAGGTGTTTTTAAAATACTTTGAGAAGCTTTTGTGGAAAGTACAACAGAACAAGTGAAAAATGATACCATTACTGATGGTGTTTGATATCAATTGGTAGTGTTTTGGTGATACTTTTAAAATATTTCTCCAGGAATGTTTTAACAGACACTCCAGGGGCGTCTGTTGCTCCTACCCTTTGTGTTACGCTATTCTGAAAATATTTTTTTATGTTACAATTCAGAATCCCTTGCTAAGATAATGAGATCTTAATTACATCTAATTATGTTTTTCTTATTTTTAATTTCTCTCGTGCAGTTCAACTTACTTTTACCAGAACCCCAGCAAAAGAAATTAGCTTCAAATTTGGATAATTTAATTTTTATTTCTGACATTCAACTACTTATCTTACTGAGCTTTATCAAGCACATTTTAAATCAACATGTTTACTTGTCACACTGATCACTAACAATTCATCTATATAGTCTTAATTTCCCAACTCCTTGGAAGATCTTAATCTCAGCCTTCCATGGAAAGAGCTTGAATTAAGTTTTTGGAGGACTTTTCCCTCATGTAATGAGCTAGAGTAGATGGTTGGCTGACTCCATAAGGACACTTGAGCAGAAGGCAAAAACCACAGAGGCTTAAACTTCTGTGAATCAGCCCTTCAAGCAGCAGGCTCCCACATTTCTGGTGACGGCTCTTGTCTGGTGTAGGGCATCCCTCTCCTGTGCTTGACAGCCATAAGGTCAGTAGTATCTCATCCTAGAAAGACATTTACAGCTGCAGATCCCTGAAGAAGAGAGCTAGCATGACTACGGGTAGGGGAAGAGGTGGTCTTTCCTCTGGCTTGGTCTTTTTCCCTGGTAATATAACATATTTTAAGGAGCTTAAACAAAAATCAGTCTGTTCCGTTTGATAAAAATGCTTCTGCCAATGCTTCATTCTGTTTCTCATGTTCTTGTATTTCTGAGAAGACATGTTACTGAATATACTTTGAGGGGGAGGGGGGTGAAATTTGCCTTCTACACAATGAATGGCATGTCTAAATATACACCTTTTGATCAGTATTTCTAAACTTGGACCCATCTGTTTTTCTAATCAGTTGTGCAATCAGACCAGGAAACCTTTAGTAGGTTGAGGTGACAAGGGTGGAAGAAAGTCACTGTACATTTACTGTAATCTTGTGTCTGAAAAAGCATGCTCCTGCTTGAAAAAGACAGTAGGAAAACTTTAAACATCAAAATATAATCCTTTTTAATCACATGGCTTGCGCAGTAAATTAAATACATCTACTATTACAACAAATATCTGATTAGTACCCTTAGAGATAATACTATTTGTAGCTCAGCTGCAAGTGAGGCTTTAGACCAATTCATGTTATGTTCAGGGGGAGGAAAAAAATGTATGGGGAATGTAATACACCAAAATTGAGTTAAATTGGAGGTTATATATAATGAAACAGTTATTTCACTTGTCTGGGAACTATATGACTAGAGAGATTGCATGGTACATTAAAGGTCATTCACTAAATATATTTTGTTCTTAGTTAAATAACAATGACAAAGAAGGAAATTACTTTGGAAAAATGAGATTTTCATAGTAAAAAGAACCATGCCTGATATATAGCAGGGATATTGAAAAAGAAGGAAGGGAATAAAGTCTTGGTTGTGTGATCTGTGCCTGCTCAGGTTGATTAGAGGTTTCAGTGGCAATCCAGGCTTTAAAATGCTTTTAGTTTCTTGTATCCTGAAAACCTGAATGATTTCTTGGTTTGAGGAAACCTGTATAAAAATGAAATCTCTGGTCATTTTCAAGTATAAAATAACATTTGAGAACATGTTTCAATTTTCAGAACATTATTGGAACTTGCAGGATARTTTAAAGTAATTTCAAAGGCGGGGCATTTTTATGCTTTTTTTTTTTTTTTTATATATGCATAAAATAGTATGTGTATATTTTCCCCATACCATGTGCTGGGACGAAAACGCATATCAAAATGTATTCTGATAACTGTGGGTGGACTTCTTATTTTGTTCCTTCTCAAGTATCTCTTTGGCTTTTTTTTGTTTTTTTGAGTAGGCTGTGAACTTGGTGATATTTTTCTAGTTTTAGACTCCAATATTTGAGCAGCTTCTGTCATATCTTACAGCATAACATAAAGAATAATGACTTGCATTTGGAAAAAAAAAAATTAAATTAATGCATTTTAGAGGACACATACTACTTAAAGAAAGGTCACATAAGTCTAAATATAATACCTTCAATAAAACATGGTAACATTGAAATTCCCCCCTCTGCTCCTCAACTTCTAGAACTTACTGAAAATGACCGTTATTAAACTGCAAATGCTACAATAAAACTCTTCTGTAGCATGGGGACTGAGAGAATGATTTACATAAAATGGTGGTGTATACATGCTTTGCAGTGTTGTGTGCTATAATTGAAGTCAGGCAGAGCATTTTTTTGTCTGAGTGTCAGGTATTTTTGTAGCAAATTATCTTGTCAGTTAATACTGAAAAATATAATGTTGAGATGACTGACAGTGTATTCAAATTTAGACTGAATTTCAGAAATATGTTAACTAAACTAAGTTGGGAAGCTAAATTARGAGGAAAATAAGATGTTGAAACTCTTAATTTTGAACTTCCATCACAGAAAGTCTGGTCCAGATCTGCCATTCTTAGATGTCCTCTGTAATGTGTTGGTTTTCAGTGCTGTAATAGTCCACACTAGCTCAGTGGTCCCATAGCTCCCTGCTTGTGCACCTATGTCTTAAGAAAGCTGGGCACAAATCCTCTTTCTGATCCGTTTGGAGCAGCAGGATTTCCTTAGAAGTTTTGAGACAGACGACAGTCACTTTATAAACCTTTTGTGACAGCTTTTGTTTCTGTTTTGTTAAATGGAGAAGAAACAGAGTGCTGTGTGAGCACAGCTGTGTAACCTGTGTAATCATGCCAGTGAAACCACAGAATGGGAGAGTTTGATAGTAAATTGTGTGAGGTTTGGAAAGCGACAACTTCACATAATGTTCCTGCATACAGAGGGATTTCTTTTTACAATCTAAACCCTCTTTCTTGTCTGATAAAGTTATAGTAGAATGGTTGTTATGGATTTTTTTTTTTTTTCTTCAGTATTCTCTCCATAAAGATTTCAAAACAGTTTTTCAAAGATCGTTTTACATCTATGAGAATTGTACAATCCAGCTTTGTGGGTTTTGATCTGGATTTTTTTCGTGGTTTTACAGAGAGGAATAATATTAGTAATGATTCATAATGACAGTCAGAGAATAGTTAATGTTGGAAATGGCTTTAAAAAAAAAAAAAAAAAAATCTGCCCTCCTAACTCTGTTCCTGTATGCTAGATAAGTCTATGAAATGTGATGGTTCAGCGTTCTGCAGTGTTGAGATGAGCAATATTATGGAGTTGGGTAGTGCTGTACCCTGACATTTATTGCATAAGTATCAGGATTGCATTCTCTCTGTTTGCTGGACCATATGGTTATTTCTTTGAGTATGTGTTGCTGGTTTTAAAGTTGAGTAAAGGAGACAGATTCTCTCTCTCCACCCACTCCCGCCCTCCCCCTCCCCCCCAAGATTCTCAAGTATATCTGTACAACATTTAGCAAATTTATTTTACTTATTTGGCGTAATATTTTTAAACCCATTATATGTTCTTTTTCTCTTTCCCAACTTGTGTGGCTGCACAATAGGATGTATTCTTCAGTAGACCAGGTGTTCTAGTGATTTCTGATTAATGGCTTACTAGGATTTTACCAGAATCCTTCTAGCAGAAAAAAAAGTTTATCAGAAAAAAAGTACATGTAGCCTTTTAAAATGTTTTGAAGGATCATTTTAAAGCAAGTTTGGTAATCCTTGCTTTAATCTTTTACATTTTGATTGACATGTGTCATGTTCCAAAGCTGCTGTGATTCTGGGTGACGTGTTGTTCGCCCCGGCTGTCCTGTAAGCCTCAGCATACGCTTCTTGAGCAGAATGCACCACAAGTTCTGACAGGTTTCTCAATTTTGTTAACATGAGCAGATGTTGTGCAACATTGTCATATTCTATTTTCTAACATGTACTGAGGAGGAAAGATTGCTGACCAGATTTCTTGTTGCTATTGTAAAGACATATAAGGTCACTACTGACTCAACAGCAAGCTTTGGTCCTTGATTACTAGCATACGTACTTAATAGGGTTTCTGGAGCTATATTCTCTCTCTACTGTTAGGACGGGAAAAGGCATCTGGTACTACTTTTTATAGTTTATTCACTGGGGGATCTTTACAATTTCCAGTTTTCAATGAATTCTTCAATAACGATAACAACAAATCACAAAACTGTATTAAAACTAATTGACTTACAAGGTTTAAACACTAGGACTTGAGAGTGTTTCCTGTCTGGATCTCCCGGTTTTATTTTAATGTATGCCTAGTTTTGTTATCATGCCATCTTGGGGTAAGACCTGACTGTGCACTAGCCTTCCTACTCCATGGTCTACACCTTACTGAGGGTTGGAAGGAAACCTGGGTGCGACAGGAGCCAGGAGACACTTTGGTTACCTTCTGCTGAAAAGTGTCTAGCCTTCAGTGTGAATGGAGCCAAAGACTACACTACTTGTGGTCTTAGGAATGTCTTTTTTTCCATTCTTCTTAACAAACAAAACAACAAAACAAAAAAAAAAGTCTCTCTGACAGAAGTCAGAAGTTTTTTGTTGTGGTTCTGGGGGCTGTTTAAATCAGCAGGAGAAGTTCACAGTTGCATGTCTTTGTAAAAAGCAGTTTTCAACAGAATTATGTGTGAAATCATGTTGCTCTGAGCACAGTATGGATTAATAAAGATAGAAACTTCAAGCTGTTAGCAGAGAAACTTTCAGCCAGTGCAGTAAAACATATTTCTGGGTTTATCTGTGTTAAGTTAATAAGGAAGCAATCAGATCTGAGCCCGTGACTATTTCTGCTGTTTCTGTTCCCATGGTGTTCTTTGCTGTTTTTTTCCCTCTTTTGTCTTCAGACACACATGCACACATCCTCGAGATGTGGAAGGGAGGGGAGGAAAAGAGACAGCAGTGGCAGTCCCTCCTTCATCTCTGTAGGTCCTGCATGCCCTTTCATTTTGGATGATAAGGAGTGCCTGCATTTGTTCGCAGGATAACCCCTGTGGTGTCAGGGAGGTAGAAAGAAGCCTGATCTTTTGCTGTATCTATCTTTACAGAGACACGTGTGGTGAGAGGCATGTTAAATGTTAAACATACTGCATGTGGCAATGAGAACACAAGAGATGTAAAGAACAGAAGATTCAGTGTAAAGGTATATGAAATGAAAATTTCAGTCAAAAAATTGTTCTTCCCCCCCCCCCCCCCCCCCCCCCCCCCTCATCTCTAGTATCTATGTAGCGTTATTCTCATCCACATATTTAGTTAGGGGTAATGAGTTAAATAACCTTCACAAGACTGGACAAGATTTCTGTGATGGAGCTAGGTTTGAACAAAAAGCTGGTATCCTAACTTGTAGATTCACAATTTCATGGCTGTAAATTCCTTCTCAAATTTACATGGTTCTTTTGAGTTTTGGAGCTAATATCAGCAGTTAAGGCCACTTCCCATTCCTATTTGATTCTCAAGAATCTACAGACAAAACCTTGTTGCTCCCTCTTTAAAATGTTGCAACAGCCTTGAAAAGGATGGGGTATTACCTAACTGTATCCATATACAACAGAAAATAATAATTGAACAAAGTAAATATTACATTGTCAATTATAGAGAAAATTTGAATTCAATATCTCCTTTTATGCACGTAGCAAAAAGTATTCTTATTCATACATGTGAAGACAGGTTTTTGTTTTTTCTGGGGTTTGTTGGTGGTTGTTTTTTACTGAAATAGCGTGATGTTCAACACATAAACAGAAACTTTTCCTGGAAATTGAGTTACTGGTAAAGGAAAAAAAGATCCAAAAAACACAATCTGCATACCTCTTAGTGCTCTTGCTGTACAAGATCTTATTTCCTTGGAAACCTACATTTTCACAGACGGAGGTGTTCCATGAGTTTCGACGAGATTTCTATAAGGAAAGTTGGTTTTTTTGGGGGTGTCTTTTTTTGGTTTTTTTTTTTTTTTTTTAATCCAAGGCGAGGTGTGAAGGAAAGTTGGCATTTCCCTCCCTATTAAGCATTTCTAKAAACAGTGTATCTGTACCCAGTTAGTTACTTGCCAGTGAACATGTAAGATTCAGGCTACGTTCCAGCATGAGATACCGAAATCTTTTATTAAAAATAAATGAGGAGATACATACATACCCCTCCCAGCCTCAGACTGCTCTGATCCTCAGAGTATGAAGTCAGAGGCTTGAATGGGGGGCTGTGATGCATCCCTGATGTTGTTCTAATGTTTGTTAGTCATTTTTCACCTTATTGAGAATAAAAACTGTCTGTACTTACACACTGTTCCACCCTTTCCAAGGTTGGTACAATATTAAGAGACTTTATATCAGATTCTTGTCCCTGTTTTTTCTCCGGAAATTGGAGTCGGAGAGAGACCTTGCTGATAGTTTTTGGTTTCAAAATGGCCTTGGAATGAGGCTATCTTGTCTTCCTTTCCAAAAGAAGAAAAGGCCTTCTTTGGCTTTAAAATGAAATTAATTCCTGTAATCTCGGTATGTTCTAGCTCTTAAATACCTAATTTACTTGCAGAAGTACAAAGTTTATAGCAATATTTTATGGGGATATCTTTCCTCAATTGTATAATGGTTGTGAGCTGTTCAAAGATTGGTAAATGGATGAAGCAATACATCGTAACTCTTACACGAATAGTCTAAATTATATCAATAGTAAGTCATTAACAACAAATTAGGCCTGTTCATTTTACCTGAACATTGCCTAAAATAGTTGTGGTAGTGTACGCAATCTTAAATGGTTTTGTTATGGTATGGAGACTGTGTGTTATCTGCCAGCCCGGTATAGGTGTACTGTAATGTCTTTTTGTAGTTTTAGAGTTCATATCTAAGGCATTCAACACAAGCAACATGATGCTTCATATGAAATCAGAAACATTCAGCATCATTTTTAAATGAACCGTTTCCAAAGTCTGATTTTTTTTTTTTTTTTTTTAAACCTTCAGCACATGGATATAATTACTTTTCCCATGCCCAATGCATATGAGGCTGGGAGGAAAGTTTAAAAAGAGCGAGCTTCAAAAGTTAAAATGGCTTATCCAAGAAAACTGCAATACCATGAACGTGTTTCCAGGATTCTTAGTCCTGTGATTTAACCACACGACTTGCTTTTTTTTTTTTAACCTACTCATTTGCATTATAAAATCAGTCTTATGTGGTTTATTATGAATGTTGGGGGTATGGGGGTGATGGTGTCTTTTGGTCACAGCTCTCCCCCAAAAAGCCCACACTACTGAAGTGGCCTGTCATGTAGCTTACACAGAAATTCTGAGCCTCTGTAGACATGAAATGCCACGTAGTTTGTTGCAACTACAGTGATTTAAATGTTCCTTCTCAATCCTATCTCCTCAGAATAAAAAAAGTAACATATTTCCCAGGTATGTGTCTTGCACCTAAATATATAACTTAAAACTTTTTCCGAAGTGGCCACAAAATGTGTGCATTGGTTTATGAGAAGTTTGAACTTCAATAAAAAATGAAGAGATTTTCAGATAAAAAAGAAAAAATCCTTGTTTAAAGAAGGTTTCTATACTATCCACTTTGGTGTTTTTTTTTTTTGTTTGTTTGTTGTTTTTTTTTTTGTTTTTTTTTTTTTTTTTTTCTGCTGGAAGTAGAATGGTGGGGTTTTTTTAATAGCATGAAAGACAGAGTTTGAATAGAAAAGTGCCATAAAATTTGTATGAAGAAATTTTTAAGGGAATAGAAATTAACACAGAAGATTAAATTGTCTCTGTGAGCAATTAACCTCAACAATACTAGAATGAACCTGACTGAGTAGCAAGAACACCTACCATCCTGCTGCCATGTAAAGACTGTGGGATTTTTTTTGTTGTTCTCCGCCCCCCCGCCCCAAGTCTGCTCCTATAAGTTTTACTATTAAAGGGAACTATCTGGTAGCAGTGCAGCCTTTTTACTTTATTATTATGCATAGTTTACAGAAGGTACTGGGACTACATGCACTAGTTTCTTCTTTCTTCAAGTTATTGTTGTTCCCCTAACATGTATTTTTTTAGAAAATATTTTTCTAAACCTTGGTTTTCAGTGCAGAGACTCTTTTCCCCACCGTTTCAATCACGTGCCAGCATGTTGCTAAAAACCAAAATGCAATTTTGAAGAAACTGTGTTCATACACTGTAAAAAGATTCAGTGTGGGGTCATTGAACTCCCCAGCCTAAACAAGAAAAATACTACCTTCTTTAATTACTGCCAACCCACAGTATATAAGTCTCTTTAATAAAGCCTTCCTTTTTTTTTTTTCCCCTGCAGCTACACTTGCATTTTAAATAGTTGCATAACAAATGCATTTCACCAGAACTTAAACAGTTTGTAGAGTGTTTTACCATCAGCAGCACCTTTTAACACTGAATGCTGTTGAAAGAAAAAAAAAAAACCAAAACCAAAAAAATTATATATAGGTAATAAACCAAATTATTGAGGAAATAGTTAGCTTCCTATTGCTTGAAAAGTCTATTTAAATTTATTTGGTGTTTGGTTGGCTGCTTCTGATGCTTTCCTGAGAGGGCTTCAGCTTGATGTTGTTGCTATCCCTCTCAATTTTGTTCCCTGCCTGCCCAGCTACAGTCAAATGTTAATTTTACTTCCACAAAATTTAGTGATTTTGGACTTCAGAAACAACTCCTTTTTGTAGTTAACTAGACAAAATTATTCATGCTATTACCTATTTTAATGAAACAGAAAGGAATATAAACCATATCTTGCTTCCAAAAGAATTAATAGGCACTGTATTGACACGTGTTTATGAATGACTAATTAGAATGTTATAATGAACTACAAGTATTATTGTCAGCTATTTAAGGCCTTCTGACTCCAAAACTAAAGATAGTTTCCTATGTGTAGTAAACTACATGTGGACCACCAACAATATAGAGTAAATCTGTATTGGCTTTCTTACATGTGCTTGGATCTTGATGTACATGAGGGTACTGGTGCTGCTGGAGGGGTCTTCTTGTGGAGTCTGGTCTCACATAGCTTAAACCTGAGAAAAGAAATCTCTAAGGGGGGTTGTGAATTGTGCCTGCTGGCACCTACTTTTACATCCTTGGACTCCAAAACAGATTTGCTGCTAAGCAGGCAGGGAGTTGCATAAGAACTGGCGATCGACACAAAAGTTCATTTAGCCTGGAACACCTCTGACTGTAGCCATCAGGAGGTGTGCAGGGAAGAGTAAACATATAGTCATTCAAATATATAGGAATGCTTTTCCAGTATACTCTCCCAACCTTCAACAATTTGTGGGTCAGGTCTTCCTTAGCCAGAGGAAAAATCTTTGTATGACATTACAGAGCTGTCTCCACCCTGAAACTGTGCAGTGACTTCTTGAAATCTTATACAATATTAGCATCCACAACATCCCATGGCAAGGAATTTATAGGTTGATTGCACATTATGTGAAGAGACACCTTTAGTTTGTTTTTGAGCCTATGGCTTCCTAGGTTGATTTAGTGGTATCAGGTTCTTATATTTGAAGATAAAATGAGTAATCAATTTCTGTTAACTGCTCCTGATTTGTACACCTTTATCAAATTTATATCAGTTAAGTCTTTTGCAGTCTGTGCCCTACTACATTTGGACTTACTTTAAATAAAAGCAGTTTTGTATCTTTCATCCTTCTTGTTTTTTCTGTATCTCTTCTAGCTCTATTATATTGTGCACACAGTTTTGACACAGCAGCGCAGCATGGTCATGTTCTCAACTTTGTGTTTTGCTTTTTCTGATTCCTGCTGACCTTTGACTGGATGTTTTCACAGAATCATGAACGATAGCCTCATGTCCTGAATGGTCTGATTTAGCTCACTACCCTTTGTATGTGTGTTTAAATCAGGAGTGAGGGGCATTCTCCTTCCTCATTTAATACAGCACTTCATGGTCGATGGAGTTCCACATTGATAAACATAAAGACTATACCATGACCTATAGTCTAAAGATGTTGTGGGATCTCTCTAAGACTGGTGTGCTTTATGGTCCTGTAGAGCTGGGTAAATCTCTTTTGGACTTGGAAAAATGCTACAGAATTCTCCAGTAAATAGCCTAAAGATAGCCTAAAGATTGATTATTTAGGTTTCATTTTTATTGAAAATAGACAAGTACAGACTTCATTTTATTATTTGATTGGGTATTCTTTTTTATTTTTATCTAGTTATTTCTTTCCTCATCCCAAAGATGCTGCCATATCTTCCTGAGAGTTCAATTTTATCACTTTGTAAATGGTGCTCTTTCATTAGTCAAATCAGGGCAGCTGAGAAATACTTAGCCCTCTTCTGGACTTGGAACTATTAGAGAATTAAGAGTAGCTGTTTGGCTTTGTCTTTCTGCTGCTTGGTTTTTGGTTTCTTTGGTAAAGTTTCTTGTTTGAAATCTTTTATTTGAAGGCTTCTTGAATACTTGTATCTTTATCGTCGATGAACAAAGTTATGGGGATAAGCAGGGGAAACTTGTGTTAGTGACAGCAGTGAATTTAATATGGAGTTTTGTATGTGTGCGTGCATGTGGGTTTTTTATTTCCTGGATGCTCTTGTTCCTTAACTCACTAAGACAAAGTCTTAATAGTAGGAAACCCTCAAAGAAATATCTCAGGATTTTAAGAATTTTTGAGGAAAAATGGCAAATTAATAAATACTTAGTAAAGAGTAAAGAATGTTTTCTTTCCTGTGAACCATTGAATATAAAAGTCAAACTCTCTGAAGCAAACCAAGAAAATTGCAACATGTTATAAAAAGCTAGCTGGATTGATTGAACACAGCAAATGAAATTTGTTTTGTTGGACTTGAGTAGACTATTACATAAGCATTCAAAATTTATAAGCACTAACCAGAGAGACAACGTACTAAAATTGACTGCTCCTAGGGTGATATAGAGGTATATTAAATGGGTTGCATTCTGATAATTAAATCTAATGGGTTGCAGAATTGCCTCCAAACAAACAAGGTCAAATTCAGTTGCTTGAAATCTTAAATGTAAACTGACAAAGCAGTATAGCAGTAAGCTATAATCATTCTCTGATGTAGAAAACAAACATGAAGGGCTAAGTCCATAAAATTGCTTAGTTGTGTTGTTGTTCCTATCAGTGGATAATCTAAAAATGTCTTCTCAGTCTCCGGAGATTACTTAAATCCCACAGATTTGACTGAAGGTGCAGATAACCCCCCATGTCCTGCTGTGGTGGTGGCTGACTCCAAATAAATTAATGCACCCAACATTCCTGTAGTCTTCAGGGGAAGCTATTTCTGTAGGCTTCTAGACACAAACCCAAGCTGAGTCTTGCAAAAGTATCAGCATTCTGATCATTCCTGAAAGCTGCCTTTAAACAAATGTTCTTGGGTCAAATAGATCAGGTTTAAATTCCTCCTCCTGCTCAATTGAGTCTGATACTAGAGTTACTGTGATATGGGTCTGTAGCAGCCTACTGAAAATGTTGTAATTATATCCGTGTTTTCTTGCCAAGTTGCAAAGAGCATAACCCTTAGATTTCTTCATATCAGGCAAAAGCAGAGGGATTTCCCTCTACTTGTGATGAGTATCCAAAATATTGTAAAGCATTCTTCTATTTTTTTTAAATTTTTTTTTTGGCTTCATCAAGTTTTTGAAAATTAATTGTGCAAACTCTGAAGCAAAAGCTAGAGCTTTGACTTCTTTTCCTCTCCCCTTTTACCAGTTAGATCAGCTGAATCTCTGAGCCTGTAAGATTTCATGGTTTGGCAGATAACTCTTCTTCTGCACTGAACAAGTCTGAAATATTAACATGAGGTTGAGAATTCAAGAATTTTGGTCCAGGGCCCGTGGACTTGCAAATGTTCCATTTGTTTAAATGTTCCTTAGCCTGATCCTTCTCCACTGAGAATAAAATATTATCCATACTGGAAGTTTTGAATTACGTTTCTGCAGCAGAATTTTTATTTCAGCTTTGACTTGAAGTGTAAATAGGGCAGATGATTTTCAACAGCAAGATAAAACACCAATCCATCTCAAGAGCTTTGCTACGAGAGAAAGACTTTTAGTGAATGATGGTGAAGCCTGAGGAAACGAAAGTTTAAATGTTATAGTATTACTTACATTATCTTGCCAGACCAGATGACTAGCAACAGCTGTGAGAAAACACAGTTGTAAGGGTATATATGCATTTTATTTATTTATACAGAAAAATGATACAGGGCCTAAACTAATCTTGCTCCAAAAGGAGGCTTGCTTTATCTATTTTTCTGACTCTCCATCTGCTTCTTAAATATAGCTGTCAGTCTTTTTCAATGAAGGTGTACAGCACGCTGTATATACTTGATTGTAACAAATACGCCAACCTATTTTCTACAGAGCTCCCAGCCAGTCAGTCTGTAGTAACTATTGGTCATTGCTCTGAAACTGAATCAGTGTTGCTTAATAGTTATTAGTGTAATGGATAATCTGTGCAGCAATAGCGCTGAGAGGTTCTGGTCAGAGTCAAGGTCCAGTTGTTTAAATGTCTTCCCTCCCCTGAAAAATTTTGTATTCAGAGAGACATGGGAGAGGGGAGTGAGCACAAAATGGTACACAAGAAATTTGAAGATCTCTCCATTTTTAGGGGGATTTTTAACATCTTGGGATGCAGCACATGTGTTGATCTATGTTGCCAACAGATTAATTAAAAAAAAAAAAAAAACAACCAAGGCTATATTTTCAGATGTTTAGAACTGACATGTTTTGCTGAAAACTGTTGGGTGTCAACTTCAGTTGCTTAAGGCATTTGGTGATTTTTCTGTAATAAACGTAGAAACACTGTATTTAGTGGAGGGTGACTCTCTGCGGAAACTGTGGTATCTCAAAATGTATAGCTTGTCTGGATGAGGTGAATTTAAACAATGTCATTACTTAGTAGAGTGCCTGGGTTTTTTTTTCTCTGTGTGTGTGTGTATACACACACACACATATATATCTCAGCAAGTATATCTTCAAATATGCTACCTATACTGGGCATGCTTTGACCTAGAACTGCATTGCTGTTGCACTGGGTTGCTGTGGGTGTCTGAGGACAAACTGATCCATGATGGACACAGGCAGGCTGGGGGCAGAAGTTTTTCCAATCAGTGCAGAGGAGGCAAAAGTGAGGATTATAGGGAGGAGAGAGTAAGATAAATTAAGAGTCTGAAAACTCAGAGGAACTTTGCCATTGAGATGATCCTCTCCTAATCATCATCTCACTTCAGGGAATGAGCTTATGTGGGGAGTGTGTCATGCCCTCCACTCAGTGAGGGCGAGGTGCCTGGCAGCTCACTAGCTGCAATCTGGTTAACAATGGTTATGAGTCCATAAAAGTAGCATTAATCTCCAGTGGCTGGAAGACTGCCTCCGAGTGCTAATATCTCTTCTTACTTCTGATCCCTCTAACAGGGATTTGAATTGATTTTTTCCAAGACAAGCAGTGTCACTGATCTTTTTATTTTTGGTTGTGAAAAATTCTGTAAATTCTGAATTTTTGAAAGCTTAATTTTACTATGGTATTTAAAAAAAAATAAAAAAAGGTTTGTATGTGACTACAGAGGGAAGAATACATTAATTGTTTGACAACAATGCTTAGTTCTATTCCTGATATCACTCACTCTCACTTTTCTGAGCTTTTGAGATTTCAGAATAAGGGGGGTGGGAAGGAGCACATTGCTTCCAGTCTTCTAACCTCTGCTTAAACTGTTTATCTGCAAGTCAGTCAATATATGAAATAACACATTCAGTTATTCTCCGTGTAATTAGTATGAAGTGGCTATGTTTGGATAATAGCTCTTTCTAAATTGCTTCTGGAAAGTATGGAGAATGTGTTTGATAGATTTTTGTTGTTGTTTTACTTAATTTTGTCAAAATATATTCTACTATCTTGTTCTACCTAGGTCTAAACTGGTCCAAGAATGGAGTGCTAAATTTAAAAGTTAAGAATGTTTTAACAAAACCAATTGGAAAGCTAAATCTGCACAACTTATTTGCCTTTGTTTGGATAATAAATAAAAAGGGGAAACAAGAATAAACTTATATCAGAGAAGTTGTCCAAAAATTGTACCTTATAGCAACAGATATTTTTGGAAGAAGAATAGCAGTTGTCTTTGATCATGCCCAGAGCTTGATCAAATGCCATGAAGAAAAAAGAAGCTTTCTCAGCAATAAAACCAGGCAAAGTAGTTATTAATATAAATCCCTAACTAATCTGTTGAATATTTTAAAGGAGGAAAAACCTTGTAATTTTTTTTTTTTTTAAACCACAACATTCATGTTTTGATAACTTTAAATAAATAAATAAATATCTATTTGGAAACTTGTTTAATACAGGGGAAAATTTGGCAATAAACCCCCAAACAAACAGAAAATTAAATATTCCATTTGATCCAAGAATTTTTTTTTTTTTTTTGTGGTTCAGCCAGCACAATGAAAAATCCATTATTCACACAGCTCACCTCTGCAGTAGGCTCTAATACAAAAATACACTACATCAGAACTGTGACAAATTGAGACAGAAACATTAAATTGAAAAAGCAGATCCACACTGGAGGACCATACCTTGAAAGTTATATCAAGCAGTACCAGAAATTGTGGGGAGTTCTTTGCATATTAACCCCTTTATAAATCACGCACGTACACTCAAAATTACGTGAGTTTATTTTTTTTATTCTAGCTGTAGGTATGAAAGCAGCACTCGTTTTCTGTTTTTTCAATGGCTTTATATACAGAAATTACAAAATATGTAATTTTTCACTGTGGGCACACATCATTATTTTAAGGAAGGCCTGTGAAAAGCTGCTCATGCTGTGGAAGCCCAGCAGTATTTCTAGTGCTGCAGCTCAAACAGAAGGCTGCAAACACTTTTGAGATATTTTGACAGCTTTTTTTCAATCAGTATCAACAGAAATCAAATCCTTTGCGTTCTTGTGTGGTTTAAAGGGGAAAATACAGGCATGCAAACCATCCCAAAGCATCTAATAGCTGAATAATTATGTCACGTATTGAGAAAACATTCCTGTCTTTTTCTCACAAAAGAGGAGTGCCTTTTCACTGGGTTATAACTTCAGTGTGTCTCTTTCCTTTTAAAGTGTTGGGTTTTGTTGGTTTTTGATTTGGGGGTGGTTTTTGTTTGTTTGTTTGTTTGTTTGTTTTCCAGAATTGATTTGTTCCTGATAAAAGTTTAAGTTTTAAGAAATCCACTTTTCTAACTACAAATCATTTTGACAAATCCTCCAACCAGCCTTTTTTAAGGAATAGTATTCCACTTGGTTATAAAAGTCAATTCAATATTCAATGCATGATTATTTTTTTAGTGCACTTTGCTGCAGAGCAATAAATATAGAAGCATCATAAATTAATACTTTTTATAGACGGTATACTGACACTTTTCCTACCAGTGACAGGAATATTAAAATTTCTGTAAGTTTTAAAATGATTAGTTTCTAGCAGTTGTGCCGATAACATAAAAGGAGCAAAACATAGGAGTATTAGTATTTATTATCTGAAACAACAGAGTATTATAGAAATGTCCTAAAGCCATGTTTTCACTTCAAAAGAATGACTCAGCATGTTAATAGTTTGATGAAAGACCAGGAGACATCTGTTCTGTAGGTACTCTAAATGAGTAGATGACTTAGCCCAAGAAGCGGAATCCTGAATGGACCTGACTTGCAGCCTTATGGTTTGAGTTCACTTAGTACTTCAGAAGCTGTTTATGAAGAAGTGAATAAATAAGTTATTGCAGATTTGCTGGTAAACTTGAAAGTGCTGACCATATATGTTATGATAAAGGTCAGGAGCATAAGAAGCTTAAATTATTATAGATAAATAATGAGACTTATGAACAAAATTGTTGTCTATGCTGAGAGAGGATGGGGAAAAGTAGGACAAAGAAATAGTGGTGTGTTGTGGGGGTATTTTGTGTGGTGTTTTGTTTTGTTTTAAATTAGTGTGAACTCTGAGTTTCTAAGGCCTGGGAGCAATCATTGAGACTCTAAATATGGAATATTATGATAACATCTGTTACCACTGATGCCTTATCAAAGAGTAATTTGTTCTTTCTGTTACTACAGCCAGTTTTTACAGCATTCCGTTAACGATATAATGAAAGTACACGGGGAGGCATAGACTTAAAAGCAGTTTTGGCATTCTCTGGCAGTCCAGCAGTCTCCTATAAAACAGGTTCTTTCCAGCTTCCACAACTCTTATGCCCATTGGGCAGATCCGCAGTAGGCAGAAAATATGTGCCTTTTACAAATCAGAGTTCTTGACGATATGAGAGGTGGCCTGGTGTTTTGAAGAACTGACAATCTGTTTTGGATGTATTACCTAAGACAAGCTAAGGGAATAGAACGTGCAGGGAAAATACTGCTACTGGAAAAAAAAAAAAAAAAAAGAAAAATCTTGGACTCTCTCTATGTTTTACAGCTACTGTGAACTGTATTATCTGGAAATTGTAGGCTCGTGGTTGGTGTGGAGTTGCTGAGTGACATGCTTAGTGAGAAAGGATGCCAATAACTGCAAAAGCCCACAGCTCTCTCACAATGTATTTTATTACCATTTTGTTTTCATTTCCAATTCTCTGTAGCGACTTACTGAAAAAAATGAAAGTCACTTTCTGTTTTATCCGAGCCATTCGTCAATGTTCCTATTATGATAAAACTTAGAACGTTTTGATTAATGTTTTCTTTTAGACCTTGTAAGGAGAGAAGAAAATAGCAAGTCCCTCCTAGGATTTTCTAACAGACTACTTCCATGTCCAACTTGCTACTTCTTTACAAGTTCTTGGGAGATACATTTCTCAGAATATGTTTTTTAACGTGTCACAGAAATAAATTAACACATAGAATTTTATTAGAAAAACTGTGGCAATTTGTGCTCCAGGATAAAATTCCAGCACTTGCTGACAGCACCAAATACAAAGAAAGCAAACCATCTTCTAGAAAAATATGCAAATGACATAAAAGACAACTTTGTTATTTGTAAAGTGAAACCAGGAGTTACGTGAACTTGTGTCTGAAGCTGGGTTAGCTTGTGTGTGTAGTTCATGTCACAAAACTCATTAAATGTCAGTGTTAAGCTGTTAAAATTTTTCATGTTTTGAAGCAGAGTGCATGCAGGTCCTATGAGGGAAACAAAAAGCATTTTTGTTTGGCAGAATGAGAATATGACATTGTGGAAAAAATATATGCAGCCTAGTACGACAGATGGTGAGGACTACAAAGCAGCCATTGGTATTAATATCGAATTTAAAATGACATAATAGTTATAGGTTTTTCTCTATATGAATCGCTGGTATGCATAAATTGAGTTCAGTAGGATTTGCCTGATGCAGATGCTCTCTTTTTCGCTTGGATGGAGCCAGTGTAAAACAAGCTGTAATGGTCTGACTCTGGTTTGGGGAGATACATTTTTAAAAGCCTACCTTCTGTCTCTGAAAGGATTTGCTTTGTCAGTGCATTCAAGAAATGTTTCTGTTCTGTGCTTGTGTTCACAAGAGAATGGGATTGTTGGGCTATGTAAATAATGCTGCATTGGGGCACTTTCTACCATCCATTTTAAGCATTATGGGGGGATGTATCTGGGATTGAAATGGAATTTTTTCTAGGTAAAAGGGCAAAAATAACACTTTATTTAACCACATATTTTAAGGAGGCTAACCAGAATTTTAAATGCTGGATGCCTGCACTTAAGCTTGTAAACTAATGCTTAAATATATGTAGTTTGATTTTTCAAGATGTTCCGCACTTCTCATCCTTTTTTGAAGGATACACTAGGTGCTGAGTGCCCTTAAAATTCTGACCATTTTATTTAAAAACCACTAGTGAGATCAGAAGGTTAAACTAGACTGACTTCTAGCTTTAAAAATTGTCCTCYGATTTAATTTTCTGATCTTTGCTATGTAAAATATCAGGTATGTTTTTGCAATTTTAATTTAACAAGTTCATTGGTATATTCTCATTATGTGCTCTATCCCTAATGGAGTGGCATTAAGACAAAGATAAAGTGTAAGTTCTGTTAAAGCAGCTCATTTTCTGGATAGTTATACACAGGGATCAGGCTCAGCACTGAGGAGGATTGATGTTGTGAATAACATCCAGTTGCATGGTAAAAGCTAGGCATCGCAAAATCCTTCAGAAGATTGTTATAGATTTTATTTAAGTGCGGCTAGGCCAGGTCAAGCTGTAATGGCTGAAAATCGTGACCATCTGCTAGCTGCTCAGTAAAAAAAAATTTAAAAATCAGTTTAGTGAGGCTACAATTACATCTCCCATTTCAGAGTTTTTATTACAGAAATTGACAGAAACCTAAGAAATTATATTCTTTCAAAAGCTGGTCATATACTGAATAAGACAATAGGAATTATTCTGTAAAATTTGCATAGTTATGCATGATCTCCTTCATCTCTGGGGTCGTATTATTTGGGAATATTCAAGTAAACACCTGGATGTTGATGAGAGTGTTTTAATTTGTACTCTCAAAAATAGCAGTTTCAATTTGTAGTTTTGCAAGCTATAGAATAAGTTATAAACACCAAGAAAATACTTTTCATTTCAGAGACGTGTTTGTTCAGGCATTTCTATTTTGGTATATTCCAATCTTTTTTAAAAAAAAAAAAAAGGTATTTAAGAAAGCCATTGACGTGGGACTCTTTGGTGAGAGTTGCAAGAACAACACATATGGATGAGCCCATATGTTCCTAAGATGCTACACTTTCAAATTTACTGGCTTTCTGGAACTTTTGGATTTATTCCTGTCCGAGCCCAATGCCAGTGGAATTAAGATATTTTATTTTTACAGAGAAATGACCTAGTCTAACCACATTTGGTGATGTCAGAGACTTCAGAATCTAGGACCTCATTTGGATTTAAGTATTTCATGAAAGGAAGCTGAACAGAATGAATGAGAAGAGCGATGGGCTTCTCATTTTTTACAACTGTATGATAGGAGTGTAGCTGCTAAAAATACAGTGTTTCATGCTAACTGTGTGTTTGGAGGGAGAGGCAAAATGGATGGTATTTAGCTGGGTTTTCTTAACTAGTTTCCACAACCTGCCCTGCATAATTTCCTTAAGGATACATACTCCTGCCCTTYGAAAGTTTTGTAAAATACACCGGGAAGTCAGACACTTGCTAAGAAATCAATTTGCTATTCCAGTAAGTGTTCCACTTACCGAATTTCACACATGAAATGAGATGCATTAACCAGTTACCTTCAAAACCACTCTACTTGTGCCAGATTAAGTAAAATTTAAATGAACTATTTGAATGCAACACTCAAATTGACACCACATTTATATTTCTTCATAAAAGACATCAGTGAAGAAAAGGGAGATCCTTTTGATTAAGCAGGGTTTTGGCTCTAGAATTCAACTGACATTATGAGTAACTCCTTAATGGACTTATTTGGAGAGTCTGTCCTTCAATTTATCTTATCTCAGGCTGTGCTCTGAGGGAGAACCATTTCTTATCCTGATTTATGCATGCTGAATTTTATAGCAAAAGCTTCCTTGGAAACCTTCAAAAGGTCCAGAAAAATACATTCCTTCCTGAAATATATTTACATCTAAATGTTTCAGAAAAAAACTTGACACCCTTTTAAATAAACTGAGGAATGTGCTGCTCACCTGGAATTATAAGCGTCACTGACAGAATTTGAGATATCTCTATGTAACGATTTCTTGGTTCGACAAAGGCTAAAACTGTTTCCTAACTTTCAGTGTGAAGAGTCATTCGTTGTGAAATGTCTTCCTGGGTGAACTTCCTGTTGTATATAAAATTGCACATGATCAAACATGCTAGATACAAACATCTAAGTACATGAACATAGCTCATTACTGATTCATGCTAACTGTGAAGGTAATTTACTGCTCTGTGATCCCAAGAAGTTTGAGATGATAAGTATTGGTAAATTGAGCTGTTGAGATGCAGAGAGAGTAGTGCAATATTCATCATTCCTTTAATGAGCAATGTGGTTTCAGTCGCTTACAGACCTCAAGAGATTAATATAATTTGGTTACCTAAAGGACAACTAACTTGCTTTAAAATATATGACACAATTTAGAGCAAGAAGAATGTTACAAAAAAAAGAGTTCTAAGTAAATAATCCAGCTAACATCAGTGAAAAGTTCTTCAATAATGTATTAATCAAAAACCTTTCAGCCACCCCTGCCATGAACAATAAATACTGAATAGTTGCAGTGAAAAAGTTCCTAACACACTGCAGCTAAAAATTGTTCAAATTGCTGTAGGAAGACTCACAGTAAAAGTCTTTATTCCCTTACGGTTTATTCAGTGAAAAAAAGTTGGCCACAGCAGCAAGAAATAACTGAATGGTAAATAAGTTGACATTGAATCCCTGTACATTTTATATCCATATTATGTGAATAGAGGATTTCCACCTTCTTTCATGCTTTTATGAGCACTGAGAAATGCTGAACTACTACTCATTATGTGACTATATTAAACATAGGTGTCTAAGGTTCACAATTTTTTCTGAATTTTCAAGAAAAGGAAAAACATAAAGGTATACATTTCCTCAGTTTGTAGAAACACTAGAACATTGTAAGATAGTTCATGTATTTTTTATCTTGATTTTTTCACTGTGCAGGGTATCAGTGAAACATTTTGCTTGGCACACTGTGGAAAACGGGAATGAAAAAGAATAGGGAGAACCCTGGCCCATTGTATCTTCAACATATGTTGGACATTCATTTTTTCTCTCTCACACATACATATTTTAACATTCTTTAGCCAAGTAGAGGTTAAACCTTGGAGAAGAGTTACCTGAAAGAAATATGTCACAGAATGTACAACAGCAGGATGAGAAGGAAAACACCTCTTTGTTCCTTTGTCTCTAGTCTGTTGTGATTCGTTTGCCAGAATCGTTTTCATTTGGAAGCTCAGATTTCTTTGCCTGCTTGACCAGGATGCTTCTCTTTGCCAACTGTGCTATCTTAATAATAGCTTTGATACTAGCTATGTGTGAAATCACTTGGAAAACTGAAGATGGTGAAGAAAATAACAGCTCATTATCAGAAAATCATACTGCAAGTCTGTATATATACTTGATATAGCTGCAGAAGTTTCTGAGAGAAGCTTCATGTATGACTGTGATTTAGGACCTACCTGCCTAAGACAGGTTTTCTGGTTAAGCATATATTCAGTTTCTCAACATTACACTACATGGCTATACTCCTTTATATTAGTGATAACAATCTATGGCAGATTATATCTCTTTACATCTCTATAATTTCATAATTTTCACCCAATTCCTATTCCTGTCTTTAACAAAATAGTCATAAGTGAGTAATCACCTCAGAAAAGTATCAGCGTTTGTACTGCTAGCTAGATGACACACACAGCATTAGAAATTAGAAATCGTGATTTATCGAGCAATCAGAGACTATAAAAGCAACAAATAAATAAATCCATGAGCATAGGCTTCTGGAGTAATTAACAGACTTTTGAGCACTATTAGTATCTTTGTCTTTTTTTTTTTTTTTTTTTTTTTTTTTTTTTTTTTTTTTTTTTTTTTTTTTTTTTTTTT
>JAYKAV010003371.1:110699-150083 GCA_035582835.1 Phoebastria nigripes | reverse complement strand
AAATGCAGGTACTGGCACTTTTTCTTGTTTTAGTCAAGAAAATCCTGTCATTTATTGCTCCTGTCTACCTTCGTGTTAATGAGTCAATGTTATGACACACATTTATGCGGAAAAAGTGTTTTGACTAAAGTTATTCAGAGCAACAGCAAAAGTACTAATAAGTTTCATTTGAAAAGAATAAGAAAATATTCTGCCCTGTCCAATCAGATAGCATATTACTTAATGTAAACAGAACAGCATGCTTAACAAAAGTTACCTAAGACAGCAGAGCTGACAAACCAAGAAACTCATTTAATATTTTAAATATTTCTGAATCTTAAGATTAGCTGTTAGTCTGATGGGGAGTATCTGCCATCTGGTGGCTAAATGTGCAGTGCAATTTAAAGGTGAATGAGATGTTCAGACGTCGAGGGTTGCCTTCATTGTCTGCAAGCAAATGCTATTAAGTAAGGACAAAAAAGTCCCCATTTGGAGCAGATCTGCAAAGTTCATCTAATTTTGGTTACCCCGAATACCTGACATCAGTAACAGACAGATGTAATCTTAATGAATGCGATTTTGAATACACTTGGAAGTACTGGAAATACTGAAACATGATCTTTAGATCATACGTCTGTTAAAACGAAGTATGACTACTTTCCCTGCTCTCTTATCACGGGGGGGGAGAGGGAAGTCCACCAAAATGCAGCAATAAACATGCTCAAATTCGGTCAGTCCTAACCACCAGTAAATGGTTTTTCATGCAGATGGTCTTGGCCTACTGAACAGTGATGATGATGGTATCTTAGCTGGGCTACCAAACCCAATGAATTGCTAAACCCAAAGATTTGCCAAGAAAAGGAGGACTGCAGCTGAGTGTCTGGTTGAAATCACATCCAGATATAACTTTAACTTTTTTCCTGCCTGATTATTACGTAATTTACACCAAGTTAGACATCCTTGCATTTGCACGTGTATGTAATTAGGCTGTGGGGGAATCCATCAAAATTGTTAAGCTTCTCTGTTTATTTCTTCCCTCCTTCCTTCTCCCCCGTGGCCTTTAGTGGTTACTTTTTAATCTTCTTTCCTTTTATCCTCTACTGCTACCTTGTGGTGTATGGTAGAAACATCATTCAGTGCCTTTTTTTCCTCCCCTTTACTTACTGTTAGTAAAAATGTTTGAAGAATGCTTTAAAGCAAAGAATGGCAGGTGATTTAGTTGTACATAGGCCTCCACTAAGCTTTAGCTTGTATTTAGGTACTGCTCTGCTTTTAAAGTACAAGTGTGTCCTGGTTTCGGCTGGGATAGAGTTAATTTTCTTCCTAGTGCTGTGTTTTGGATTTAGTATGAGAAGAAGGTTGATAACACACTGATGTTTTTAGTTGTTGCTAAGTAGTCTGCTAGTCAAGGACTTTTCAGCTTCCCATGCTCTGCCAGGTGCACAAGAAGCTGGGAGGGGCCATAGCTGGGACAGCTAGCCCAACTGGCCAATGGGGTATTCCATACCATGTGACGTCATGCTCAATATATAAATAGGAGATGTGATCCAGGAAGTAGCAATCGCTGCTTGGGTGTCGCTCAGCAGGTGGTGAGCAATTGCATTGTGCATCACTCATTTTGTATATTCTATCATTATTATTATTATTATCATTATTTTCCCTTCCTTTTCTGTTTTATTAAACTGTCTTTATCTCAATCCACAAATTTTACCTTTTTTTTTTCCGATTCTCTCCCCCATCCCACTGAGGGGAGGGGGGAGTGAGTGAGCAGCTGTGTGGTATTTGGCTGCCTGCTGGGTTAAACCACAACAAAGTGGAATATGAACACCACTGAGATATGTTTCAGTCCAAAAACTGCTCTGACTTTCTTAGCATAGAAAATGCAGTTCTGAAAACTACCTACTTCTGGTACAACATTTAGAGGAACAAGACCCTCCAGGCACTAGCACGGGAAGTTATTGAGTATATATCCTTTAGAGTACTGCTTATTTATATAATTCATACCTCTCACTTTTAACAAATGAAATAATTGCACAGCAATTGCTGTGTAAGTGATTTCCCCCCTTCCGCACCAACATATTTAAGATCTGTCTCTTGAATTCTAAGATAGACTGTGACACTGACATCTTCCTAAAAATTAGAATAAACATCCATAGGTAAGTCAAAGGCAAGGGGTTTGAAAGAGTAAATGGGAAGGAGGAGTAGAAACCTAAACTGTAACAAAGTTCAAGATGGATACAAGAAATGAAATTGCTGGAAGTAGTGGTTTATCAATTGCCTTTAGTTGTATTTAAGATGGTTACAGGATCTGACATAAACTTTACTGTTGAAAAGGAAAGTTTTCAGAATAGTTTTTTTCACATCATATACATATTTCCTTTAAAAAATTCAGATTTGCAGAATATAATTCAGAAATAGACAACAAATGCAGAGTTCTCCTTCTTTCTGAGTCTTTGTTGCCATCTTTTGTGGCAAATTAAATGCCAAAACCTTTCAGATTTCTACCATTTCTACCCATCCAGATATTTCTACCATTGGCTTTCCATTCTTTTCTCTTTGGTGTGCATAGCAYGTATCTAGCTCTTCGGTTTTAGTAACCAACAAAAACAATGTAGTATTTACCTTTCTTCTCTTTATTTGCCATATCTTCCATATGTAATTCAAATTTCTGCTTTCTATTTTCTGAATTTCATCTGCTTTCTGCTTAGTTTTTGAAGTTGAAAGACTGTTTATATAAGACTGTTAAAAGAATTTACTACATCAAAGAGGATTGCTGTAAGTCATATGACTTCCTCCACCATTTAATACATTGGATTGGTTTCTCTCAGATTAAAATGCTGTCTCTAGCATGCACACTGAGAATTTTCTTATGCATCCAAAGTCCATTTGAAATTATTGTCTTAACCCTGACTGAAAGAAAACAAATCTATAAATTAAGTATAGTACCATTGTTACTACGATCTTCATATTTGTACCTCTAACGCTTCTGTAGTCTGGTTTGTAGTAAAGACTTTTGCTATAAAAGTTAAGAAACCAAAAACAATAACCTAAATGTGTCCCCATCAGCTTTTTAATCCCCCCCCCCCCCCCCCGATGCTCAGTCCAGGCAAGATTTATTGACACTAAAAATAAATGATGACTAGTAGCTTTCATGTGAAGGTTCGTGCTTTTGGTAGATACTTTCAGGTTCTTAATTTATAATAAATAATGCAGAAATTAAAATTCTGATTATTTCTTTTTATACACTAGTTAAAATTGTCCACAAAAAATTACATATTACCATTAGTTCCAGTGATGCTACTGGTTCTGTATTTTTTTGGCTTCATACAAGTACTTTGTGGAATTTGCTATTTTAATGAAGGTTAGTCATCATGTATTATGAGAGCTCATGTGACTTCAGAAATGCAGAATACAGTCTGATTTACTAGTGGTGAGCATTCATGTCCATCTTTTTCTAAATGTTTATCATCAACAATTTGAAAAGAGGTATTAAAGTCATTGGCCAAAAAAATCCTTTAACAAAAAATGTTAAAAACCCTTAATCACATACAGAGATGAGCCAAGTTTAAATTTAGTCAAACAGTTGTTATAAYAAGATTATTCTTGTATAAAATTAATTCAGTCTTTTAGCATAAAGGTTAATGTACGCAATATGTCAAAAACTCATGTAGTTCTAATAAGTTACTGAATAAATGGAATGCTGCTTTGTTCAGCGATGACTGATACTTAAATTTGCTATTTTTTAAGCCAGTGCACGGTTATGATATTCACTGATAGCAGTGGTAGGTCACAAACTTTTAGGTCTGTTCTCTTTTCTGTGTGTAAGCTTAGTCTATGAAAATTATTAATTTGTCTCCCTAATGTGCACAGTTCAGACCCAAATATTCAAATAATAATGACCCTCTCTACTTCTTTCAGTAAACCCAGTGTGTTATATATCAATTCTACCATCCCTTTCCTAATAAGTCACTTGGGCTGCTTAAAGCAGTGTGGACATCCATTAGCTGCTGTATGTAAGAGGTCTCTGCTGAGGTCTGCTGGCTCCCAAATATTTACCTGCCAGTTCTAACAATTTGGGCAACAGATACTGCTTTTATTGGTACTGTACTGAGTTCGGTCACTTTTTTGGCCTGCTTGATACAGGAAAAAAGGTGGCTATGCATGTGCAACCAGCCTTATGTTGTTATTGCAATGAGTTAGATGACACAGAGTGTGTATGATTACTCTTGCCTTTCCCTTCATCCCCCATGAAATGTTGGCCGAAGTGCCCCAAGTCTTCAATGTGCACCAAAGGAAGAATACCAACACTCTCTCAGGTGGGCTGGATCGCGGGGCTAGGCACAGAGAAATTATCTGGAGCCCTGCCACTAATCCTCAGGACGTTCCAGCAGGTCACTGTAGCCTTTGGTCCCACTTCTCCTCGTTCCAGTTTGGAGCAAGAAAATCATAGAATCATAGAATCATTTAGGTTGGAAAAGACCTTTAAGATCATCAAGTCCAACCGTTAACCTAACGCTGCCAAGTCCACCACTAAACCATGTCCCTAAGCACCACATCTACATGTCTTTTAAATACCTCCAGGGATGGTGACTCAACCACTTCCCTGGGCAGCCTGTGCCAATGCTTGACAACCTTTTCAGTGAAGAAATTTTTCCTAATGTCCAATCTAAACCTCCCCTGGCACAACTTGAGCCCACTTCCTCTTGTCCTAGCGCTTGTTACTTGGGAGAAGAGACTGACACCCACCTCACTCCAACCTCCTTTCAGGTAGTTATAGAGAGCGATAAGGTCTCCCCTCAGCCTCCTCTTCTCCAGACTAAACAGTCCCAGTTCCCTCAGCTGCTCCTCATAAGACTTGTGCTCTAGACCCTTCACCAGCTTCATTGCCCTTCTTTGGACAAGCTCCWGCACCTCAATGTCYTTCYTSTAGTGAGGGGCCCAAAACTGAACACAGTATTCGAGGTGCAGCCTCACCAGTGCCGGGGTGAGTACAGGTGGACAATCACTTCCCTAGTCCTGCTGGCCACACTATTTCTGATATAAGCCAGGATGCTACTGGCCTTCTTGGCCACCTGGGCACACTGCTGGCTCATGTTCAGCTGGCTGTCAACCAGCACCCCCAGGTCTTTTTCTGCTGGGCAGCTTTCTGGCCACTCTTCCCCAAGCCTGTAGCGTTGCATGGGGTTGTTGTGACCCAAGTGCAGGACCTGACACTTGGCCTTGTTGAACCTCATACAATTGGCCTTGGCCYATCRATCCAGCCTGTCCAGATCCCTCTGTAGAGCCTTCCTACCCTCAAACAGATCAACACTCCCACCCAACTTGGTGGTGCAAACTTGCTGACGGAGCACTCAGTCCCCTCTTCCAGATCATTGATAAAGATATTCAACAGAACTGGCCCCAACACTGAGCCCTGGGGAACACCACTTGTGACTGGCCATCAACTGGATTTAACTTCGTTCACCACCACTCTTTGGGCCTGGCCATCCAGCCAGTTTTTTACCCAGCGAAGCGTACGCCTGACCAAGCCATGAGCAGCCAGTTTCTCCAGGAGAATGCTGTGGGAAACGGTGTCAAAGGCTTTAGTAAAGTCCAGGTAGACAACATCCACAGCCTTTCCCTTGTCCACCAAGTGGGTCACCTTGTCATAGAAGGAGATCAGGTTAGTCAAGCAGGACCTGCCTTTCATAAACCCATGCTGACTGGGCCTGATCCCCTGGTTGTCCTGTAYGTGCCRTGTGATGGCACTCAAGATGATCTGCTCTATAATCTTCCCCGGCACCGAGGTCAGGCTGACAGGCCTGTAGTTCCCCGGATCCTCCTTCTGGCCCCTCCTGTAGATGGGTGTCACATTTGCTAACCTCCAGTCAACTGGGACCTCCCTGGTTAGCCAGGACTGCTGATAAATGATGGAAAGTGGCTTGGTGAGCACTTCCACCAGCTTCCTCAGTATCCTTGAGTGGATCCCACCCAACCCCATAGACTTGCATGTGTCTAAGTGGTGTAGCAGGTTGCTAACCATTTCCCCTTGSATTAYGGGGGCTKCATTCTGCTCCCTGTCCCTGTCTCCCAGCKCAGGGGGCTGGGTACCYRGAGARCAACTGGTCTKACTATTRAAGRCTGAGGCAAAGAAGKCATTMAGTACCTCAGCCTTTTCYTCATCCTYTGTCACTATGTTTCCCCCCACATCCAATAAAGGATGGCGATTCTCTTGAGCCCTCCTTTTGTTGCTAATGTATTTATAGAGACATTTTTTATTGTCTTAAGATCTATAGGGACGTCCACTCCTTCTAGCAGGCTCTCATCCTTGTCTAGATGGGGATGAGAAATGCATTTAAAATGCCAAAATGTCCTATAAAAAAAAAGTTGTCAACAAAAGGAATGATGAATTATCAGGGGAGGGGAGGTACTGGACGTARCACACTTTAAATCAGTCTCGGAAATGGTTTAGAAAGTCAAGGCCAATGTTATAATGTACTCGGAGGAAGGAAGTCATGCAAACAATAAAAACAAACTGTTGGAAATTGAATGAGAGAACTCTGACAGCCAATGTATAAATAGTAACTGTTAAAGAAATGACATATCTGATTTTTTTTTCTTGTGTACAGACATTTGTCAAATTTATAGAAGAATAAGCTGTCCAATGACTGAGAAATACCTGACAAATTTATAAAACATAAACACAAGATATAAAACAGTCAGGAGACATATGTATATAAATGAAAAAAGATGCATGAGAGGCTTTGTATATAATGTTTTGAAATGAAAAATATGAATATTTTTATAATAATGATGATAACTTGTTTTCAAGTAAGATATAAAGAAGTTATATTAACAATAAAGTAGTTCAGCTCGTAAAATCTTCTTGTGGGTGGTGTCCAATAAACCCAGAATCCAGGCATGGATCCCACTGTAGTGTCTGAAAAAGATTTCCTTCACAGTTGTGGCAAGAAATTTTATTCCAAATAGTGAATTTGTCACATCAGGTTACATCATCCACACAACAAGCCTTCGCATTAACTGCAGTAAAATGCATCGACTCTACAAAGAAATTGGGTTGCTTTTTGTTTTCCCCAGAGTTATTTTTCTGAAGCTCTCCCAAAAAAACTATTTCTACGGCTGTTTGATGTTTCTTGCTTTGATAAACCACAACATTATTAGTTATACCCAGTGGGACATGCCATTTTCTATATAAGCTGTTCATATAATTGGCATTCCTGGGGGAGATCAGCGTCTGAGTGAACAATACCTACCTGAAACAGAATGTGGTCAGGGGTAGATGTCCCATAAGAGAAAATTCTCCAAGGCGTATCTGATGAAGATCATCACCTAGACAGGAGAAACAATTTTCTCCAAGTTTGTTGAACTGACATGAAATCACCAGTACAAATGGTCAGTTAACTAGAGCACCAAGGACTTACTTTTTCTATCCTTGTTCTGCTAGGATACTGGCAATGATGTATTTCCTCCTTGTACTTCTAAGTACATTAAACGACATTTTGCATGTGTACAAAAGCAAGATACCTCCCTTCTACAGAGTTATAAGGCTTTGGTCTTGATATTTTTTTGTCTCACTTTACTGCCATTTAAGTTAAAGACTCCTTTACCTGAATAACTTACTTGTCTTAAATAGCATTCCAGAGAGAGATTTTCATGTGTAAATGCTTGGTTACTGTATCTTATAGCAAAAATGCTATAAAAAAGGGAGATGAGATTTATATTAGGGTATGAATGTAATGATCTTTAAGAAATCTGTCGTATGAAATGAAGCACAGAATAACATCTTTTGAATGCAAAATTCAGAAACACAAAATGTATTTAAAATAAAAAGGAAAGTCAGTCATATTTACTTCTATCAATGGTTCCGATGAGAGCTGAATGACCTTTAGGGATTTAGAAAAGTAAAAGGGTGCACTTTTGGGAAAGAGAGGGCATAGGAGTGAGGAAGGGAACAAGTGGCCAGAAATATTGCTAAGTTAGTGGTATAGGAGTGGTATAGGTTAAGATGCTGGTATAGGAGCATGGAAGTCCTTTGGGCTGTGGAGGGCTCTTGCAGGCTTTGAAAGTCTATGTCCCTTCTGAGCCTTGACTGAGCTATTGCATCTTCAGTCCCTCTCCACTCCAGCCCTAGTATCTCTTGGCAGAATACTCTCTGCCATACTCTCCAGGGTGTTGCCTTCTTCACTCCTTCCTATCATCAGACATTTCCTCTTGGATGAAGGAAAGTGATCCCAGAAGACAGTATGCATGTTGGGGGCAGGGGAGTGGTGTTGAGGGACAGAGGGGGAAAACATTTAAAAATATAGATTGATAACCATTGATCTGGATCAAAAGAGCTGCATCATTTCCAAAAGACTGCAGAAACTCTTCCAGAGCCTGTTTTCCTTGACTTTTTCTTATTAGGCAGAAATTTGCCACAAGAGCCAATATGGACAAATGTAGCAGCTATGTTAGGGCTAAGGGAAGCAAGAGGGACAGGTCAAAGCAATAGCTCTCTGAAGTAGGCCACCCCTTATAACTATATCATATATTTCCTCTTCTACTAGACATTGGACAAGCCCCTGCTTCTTGTTTAAAAAAAATATTAGAAATCTATTTTCTTGAAGTATAATCCATTATCCAGTTAGTATTTTTCAGATCTTTAGTTTAGATAAGAGTAATAGTAAAGGCAAAAACTGTTAGCTACCAGTATTTTCGGCATCTTTTTCTAATCAGTGTCTAAAAGTCCCTGGGCTATACCTTACACTATTCCAGATGATTTTTTTTTTTTTTTTTTTAATAAATATGTATGTGTGCAAACACAGTAGGAAAGAAGTGGGGAATAAATATATAAGCTTTGTATGATGGTTTTTGGAAAATGACAGTATTTTCCTCTCAGAAACTGCTTTAGATTTGATATTGTTTATCTTCCCAGTAGATTTCTCTTTGATTTAAAAGGTGTTAGAAACTGCTTCTCTGTACCAGGACAGAAATATTTTTGGTTCCTAATGAAAATAATTTATTGCTGGCTTGCTGTATGTATTTGCTATTAAATTTTAGCTATCTGTGGTCTAAAAATGTTTTATAGTTTTTTTTGCTGTTGTAAAATATTTTCTAGGAATGAAGATATTGTACGTTTCAGGTGACTGAAACTCTGGTGTCGGTCTTAGTGTTTTCTTCTTGAAATAAGTTCCTTTTCTGAGTTGATACTTTTTTTTTTCCCTTTCTATTTTGGTTTATACTGAAGTGACACAAGGCAACCTTATTATTTTCTGCTTTCTTCCAAACTAGGGTTGAGCAAATTTAATTATATCCAGCATGAAAATTATTTCAGTAGTCCCAAGAAATCACAAAATTGAACCAAATTGATTATATATTTTCTCCTTTTTGTGGGTTAGTTTCCAACATAAGATAAGGAAAAGATCCTCCTCCTTTTATGCAATGTTTACTGAACAGTTTCAGGTAATAGGAAGTCTGAAAAATCACATATTTCCTGAAGAGTGCCTCACCTTCCTTGTCACCAGGACAGTCTGTCTCTCTTACCGATGTTTACTTTTGACTTGAACAATAATATTCTGTGGAACAGAGAATGAGAAGCCACAGACGAGGACAAAGCTTTCTGGACTATATTTACAGAAGTCCCCAAAATATAAAATATCATTTTATCTCCAGTATTTATACCGTATTAAGAGAGATATTGAATCTAGATAACTCAGGAAAGATTTCAGCCCTGCAATAGGCATCCTATGCAGTGTTGATAGTATGAGTTTAAATGCTTCAAAACTAGGAGGAAGTACAATTCAGATTTCTTGCTCTCCTAAGGCATTGTGCAAAAGGTAACTATCAATATATCCAGCATTATGAAAAAAAGTAGGCTTCATGTAGTTAGTTCTTCAGCCTCCAAAGAAGATCTGTCATCTTAGGATCCTAATGTGATGTTCTGACCTAGCTGTCCAAGCTCCACTAGGGCTGGAGTTCAAATACAGTCTTGTGCTTCTTCCTTTATATCATCTGGCTTTGGATAAGTAGCAGTGTTTGAGCCTTCTGTACCACCAATTTTGTAGCCTTCTAATAGGCAAGCTGGATTTTGAGCTAGAATACTAGAATGATTAAAAAAAAATGAAATATGTACATACTTGTGTGCACAAATGCATATATGTTTTACAGATTTTTATATATATATTTATATAGTGTTAGGGGCTGCCAAATCCCGTAGTCCTATGAAGGAGAGGCTGTCACAGCTCCATGCCCCCAGGTCTACCTATATTCCCGATTGGCACACACACGAATGACACATGACATAGACAGAAACATTCAGCATTTACACAAACACCACCAACAGCCTCATCCTGTTCCCCTTTCTGGCTGATCAGGAGCAAGATCTGTAAATGGGGGGGGGGGGGGGGGAGGGGAAATATGCAATATGTATACAATATATACAGTTGCTGGGTTGCTGGATCTAGGCAGTCTATCCAGTAGATGGCTGTGGATCCTGCCTTCCCCAGTTGTCTCCTGCACAGACACACACACATGGAAATGGGTCTCTCAGTTAACCCCTAGACCCATGYTCTCTCCAGCAGCTGGCCTGGCCCCCTGGTAGCCATCTCCTCCAGTTGTCTCATACTGAGGCACACACACATAGCTGCTCCCAGGCCTCTTCGTCTCCTTGCCAGCTGGCCCACCTTGATAATCACTAGGGGTTGCACACTGACTTACATACCCTTACTCACTCCTGTTGCTGGTACCACAGACACACGTGTCCCTATGACCTGTGGTGGGACTGCAGTTGCTGGCACTCAGACCTCCATACACTCACACGCTCACCAAATAGAGAGTCTCCTCACCCAGGAAAATAGTTAAGCATCCCATAATAAGTCTTGTGCAATTCCCAAATCTTCCTTTCCCTGCATCCCATAATGAATCCCATGCTCCCATAGACAGTAACCCCCTTCAGTCTGTAACATGCTCTGGAGAGCCCCTTCTGTCAGCTCACAGTGATGGGATCCCCTAGGCCATGGGGCTAAGGCTTTCCTGGAACAGCCCTGGGAGGAGCCGGGACACAGACTCCCTTTCTCCAGTTAGGTTATTGGGGTTCCCCCACTTGCGGTTGTGCCGCTGTGCTCCTTTTTGTGTGCGGAGATGAGCTTTTTATCACATAGCCTAACATATGGCAATTTAAGCAACCTCAGAACTTTATAAATTACTGTGGAGCAGAGGTGTTCCTGATAGGATATTTAAAATTGAACATAGTGACCTAGAAAAAGCACAATATCATCATTAATAAGGTTTTTAAATTCCAGGAGGACAGTAGTAACGCTAAGCAATAAAAAAGACACATAATATATGAGAAGAGAAGCTTTGGCAAAGCATAGAATATTGCCAATTTTTTCATGCGAGCCTTAACTTCCATTTCGGAACCACTAATAAAGAACAGATCTGCACTGCAGGCGTGCTGGGCTACCGGCAGGAACTACAGGCTGGCGTTTCATGGCCTGTGACGTGTAGAAGGCGAGACTGGATGATCACGATGGTCCCTCTGGTTTTAAAATCTGTTACTTAATGAACTGACAAACTCAATTATTTAACAATGCCACATGTGACTCCCTTCCCTTCTCTAAGTAAAAGGAAATTTCCAGTTTTCTAAACAGAAATGAGAAAGTGCCAAAAAAGAAAGTACCAGGTGAGGGCAATATCTTGGCTGTTTGTTACCCACCTCGCATAGTGAAAAAGTAATGTACCATAAAAGCAACACAAGCTCAGTTTATTGGCAACAAGGGAAACTAACATTAAATTATAAAAGAGAAAACTATCCCCTCATCTTCAACCACTAATAATTCCTATTTGATACCTTCTGGTCTGAACTGCCTCATAAACAGTCTGATTTGGTAGAAGATTTATTTAAAATCAAACTTTTATCATCAATTTTCCTTGTGAGACCCTGTCTGTGTCTAGTAAGTGAAGGAAATTCCCTGCAATTTTGCAGAGCTGTCTGGAGGTGTGCGAGAGGGGAGCCTGTTTCTAAAACAAGCTATCTTACAGTTCTGCAAATAGAAGAGAATCTCTGCTTTTGAAAGAGTGTTTTTCTATCATCTTCTCAGAAAGGGGTAACTGATCTAAACATTGTACTGAAGATGTCTAAAACCTGGCAGTTAATATGCGGACTGAAATAATAAGTTAAAATTGCATTTAACCGGTGAGCCCTGGCAAGACCTAACACTTGATATACTCTTTTCCCCTATTTGCTTGTTCCTGCTAAGCAAAGTGTTAGGAACAGCRAAGAGAATAAGAATTATACAGTCCCTTCAAACACTGCAAACGTCTGTTTTCTCTCACACACCACTACCTTCAACACCAGCCAGTGTCCTGCACTTAACCTTATGTATCCAGCAAGGTTACTTGCCTCAGGCTTCTCTAAATTCTTTTCAAAAAAACATTGCTACTTCCTCTTCTCCCACTTTCTACCCTTCATTTTCCAAACCCTTCAGTTTCCAAATCATGCCTTCAATCACTGCACTGTCTCTGAGGAAGAGTCATGCAAGTTGTGTTGCAGAAAATTTCCTTCTCAGAAACAATATAATTTAGATGGACTTAAGAGAAAGTGAACAGCAGACTAAACTGTATTTATCCAACAATACGCATAGAACAGGCGGAGGAAACATGGCTGCAAATGTACCTCCTYGCACACCAGCAGCTTCTAAAAAAAGAATATGAGCCTGAAATTGTTCTGTACTGCCACTTCCTGTCAGTCTGGAGAAATTAATTTAAAGAATGCTTATGTGTCTCCTAACCATTCCTGTATATCATACTGCTGCTGTAACTGAAGTGTTGATAAAAGATACTGTTTATTGCAATGACGTACTGTGATGTTGGCCAAAAGGCATCTATTGTTGGTCAATAATAGCCAATTGCACTGCCTAGTTACGATCATCTTTTTCCTAATCATGGATTGCTAGCCGGATTTTGCATTATATCAGTATTTTTGGCAATGCACAGGGACCTGTATTAGTGCAATACATAATGTCCTTATTGTTTTTCAGTCCATTAGCTGTTTCATTACATCCTTTCAAGAATATATGTCAGTCTTCAGTGGACAGGCATTTGCAGATAAGGTTGTCACGGTGTGTTTATTTTTTTTTGTGAGTACAAATGAGTATATGTACTTTTTGTGTGCTTTTGCATATTTGCTGGATTTCCAGAAGCCAAACATAAAAAAATCTAGAAACTTCTATAGCTTTGCCAGCTGACACTTTTTCATGGATCATAGCACTGTAATTGCTGAATGACTGTGTCTAGTAATTTACAGTCTCCTTTGCGTTCATGGTGGACTGAACCGTTGATGCCAAAAGCCTCAAGGCTTGTCGCCTGTAACAGAGTGGAGACTTCACCTATCTGTTTCCCCTGAATATCACATCCTTCCAAGAAAATGGAGAAAGAGTGCAACTTCTTCCAGCTCCTTGCCATGTTCTTTCCCTGACCGAAAGTTTTTCATGTATTTTTTGCAATTGACTTTTTTTCATTCTGATATAATATACTCAGGATTTCAGAGTCAGAGGTGCTCTCTTTCCACTGGCTCTTCTGGTTGGGATACTGCATATATAAATAGTATGGGCTGCCTATGTTTCTGGCTCTTAAAAAACAGACTGGCCTATGGTTGTAAACTGCAACCACTATATGCTGGGGGAGGGAGGGCAGGGGCTCTATAATAAAACTTGCAGTCCTATTGGCATAATTTTTTGYAGTCTACAGCATTTGTGGCTATTCTGTGCATTCCAAGTTAGCAATGATAGGATGTCATGGTTTGTAAAGTATACAAAATGCTGTGCACTGAGGTAAGGAAGGGTTTAATAGTTTGGTGAGGGCAGCAGTAATCTCTGTTGCATAGTACCTTCTGGAGACATAAAGTCTGTGCATAATCTTTTGTGTACACCAAAAAAACCAAAGGAAAAGGAGAAGGCAGAGTTTGGGGAAAAATGGCAATTATGCAAAGGGGAGAATTATTTTGTGGAGTAAGATGTTAAAATTGCTCCAAAGAATTGAGGTAGAGGCTGTTTGGCAAGAGGGAAAACTGAATCAGGTTTCCTCAGAGCAATACAGAGGATTCTTCTCTTGGTTTGGAATGAGTAAAACATCAGAATTATAAGAAATGTCATGAATGAGCTGAAGAAAAGAGAATATATTGGACTACATGGGAAGCAGAAGTTTGAGAGAACTATGGTAGGTGGCATGGATTTTGGATTTTACATTATCTAATGGCTCAAGTGTGTGATTGGCATGACAACTCCTATGTTCTTACGCAAACAGTAAAAACTAACTTTCTTGCACTGTCAAAGAAAATGAGTAGTTATTAAGTCAAGTCAATCTATCAGTGTTTATTATAATTGAAAAGGAAAAGTAGTATATCAGAACAACAAGTACCAATATCCCGATGCTATGAATAATAAGTGTTCAGTGAAGTCCAGTGATCTTACTATTACACAATAACTCTGAGAAATGGCATTTACTTAAAAGGCATGTGTTTGTTTACTAGAAGTTGTTATTACCATAGTTTACCATCTAATAAAAGCTTTTATTCTTCCTACGCCAATATATTCTAAACAGGGAAGTTAAGAAGAAGAGGAGAGAAAAATGGATGGGTTGGAAAGGTGGTATACACAACATTGGAACAATACTACTGAACAGATTTTGTTTCTTAACCAGAGTTACAAAGGTATTTCACCCTGAGAGCAGTTTATACTTTAAACAGTGTTACACAGCACCCTCTGTGAGACTGTAAGTCTGACATAAACTGAAAAAAAGGGACAGTACAGTAAGAATTGTGTGCAATTAATTAATTTATTCTGCAAAATATGGGAATTAGAAATATAAGAATGTGAATACTTAACCTATATTAAATATTGTAGGTACGCATCTGTCTAGCTCCCAAAGTTATGTGAAAGGGTCTACGAGAAAAGGGCAGCAAACTGCCAGGAAAGGTGAATTTTAGCTTTTTACAAATATTATGAAGCTATCATTTGCATAAATGATAATTAGATTCTACATTAAAATGCTAGCCAAATATTTAACTGATGTGCTTGAATGAGTGTAATGAGAGTAGAAAATGTCTGAACGTTCTTACACAATAAACAAAATACTGCATTGAATGTGCTATCTAAAATCCTTCAAACTGCCACTAGATGGTGACACTAACTTTTAAACAGGCTGAACTTGATCAGCTATGTAGCTTTTTCCTGCTATTGAAGAGCAATAGTGAAAGCTGCGTTTCAGACTGGTATATGTAGTCTGGAAGCAATAATATCCACCAGCTATGTAAAAAATTGTAACCATTTTTTATTTCAAAATCATTTTTAGAGCCATTTCTGAGTAAAGATCATTCAACCATATCCTGTCCTACCTTACCCTTTTACTACTTCAAAATGCATTGTGTTGTGTACATTAGTGAGGATGTAAATGTCATGGAGCTACCATTTTATAGTTCAGTATTAAAAAGGACAATACTAGTCATAGTTTGGAACACTTGAGGAAGCTGCAAAGCAGGTTTTGGAACAAGAATTTATGGAAATGTTCTGTTCAAGTACGTGTATTTACATATTTCCTACCATCTCAGCAGCACTGTGCAATATATTCTGGTTTGCAGATTAGAACTGGAGTTTTTGGCATTGAGAAGGGGATGTAACTTCATGAAAACACATTTTGTGTGCAATATGAGCTACATTTTCGAAATTCTGTTCAGTAAAACATCTAACCAGACATCAAAGTGCATACAAACATGTTTTGCTGAATAGGGGCTACTTAATAGTTTTGAGTTCTGAGAATAGTTATAAACAAGTATTCTACTGATTTCAGTGATCTCATCAAACCAACAATAACTTCCATTAACTTTGCAGTGGATAGAATTTCACCTCTGAAGCTTAAAACATTCTTTGGGTCCAAAACAATACATGCTTTGAAATTGGAATTTAATTTGGCATCTTCCAGAAGACAGACAAACTATTCCATGCTCTTTCTCCTCCTTCTGCCCCCTTCCCTCCCCTCAGGCTTTAAGGCTGCAAACAAATCTTTTCAATTCCTAGTAAAATCTGTGTAATTTAAATATCTGCAACTAATGAGCATTTTATGTTAGCGCCATTTTCTTGCCTTTTAGATGTTTTCTATTGGTTGTTCTTGGTAATCAGTGTATATAATTCATGATGGAAAATTCTCCCAAGACCTGGAGCTTAATGCTAACTGTGAGGCTTCAGTCCACTCATAGATTTAATAGAGGCTGTCCTATTTCTTCTGTTAGTGACATGCAATCTTATGCATACCCACCCCCATGGTGTACCTGAGCTCTGAAACCCCCCATTTACATTAGGGTTGCCTCTGTTCCTGTTTAGCCTTACTTACCTATGCATAAGTACTGACATGCAACTCTCTTAACTGATGTCATTGAGTCTTCCATCTCTTATTTTCCTTAGCTTAAGAAAAAATTATCAATGTTCTTCAACCTAGTAGGCCATTATATTGCAAATTTAAGATGTGGTGAATTCAAGGTGAAAGTCTTGTCAAAATCACTGACAGCAAAACTTAACTCATATTGGGTCTGCTCCGTGGCTGCTCCAGTTTACCTGTACACTGGAGAATGAAGTAAAGCTGGCTTGTAATCAAGGTTTCAAAAAGCACTGCACACTGGAAATTTCCATGTAACAGATTGGCGAGACTGTTTTCTATCAGAAGTAAAAACTGAAACCTTGGATAAAATGTTCCAGTTAATGCATTCAGGATAGAGGAAATTTTCTCTCTGGGAAAAAGTGAATCTTGTATGAGTGCTAATGTAATCTATAACTGCAAACTGAGATTTAAAACTCTGAGAGTCAGCTAATTAATATCTATCTGATAAAGAGGACTAGATGTCTATGACTTTCAAGAGTAGCTACCTCCTACTATGAGTAAAAACATTTAGTTTTCTGATTATATATGGAAAGTTTACTTCCCCTAGGGTAATGGTCCCTGTAGCTTTATGTTTCTTAAAATTATTAGCATGACCATTATCGCTGAACAAATCTGCTTGTTATCAGATGAGCATTGATGTTTAATTCTGCCCTATGAAAAAGACTGATATATCTAGGAATGTGTTAGTGTGACAAAGGTTAGTGTTTTAGTTTGGAAGAGAAGTGTGTTTTTTAAGTGAATAGCCCAATTGTCTTTGCTTGTTGTGCTTTGGTTGCTGTTGTGGAGAAGTCTCTGAGTGCTTGAATTGGATTCCTCTCAGACAAAAATAAATTACAGATGCTCTCCAGGAATGTGCTCAATGCACATCAGCCATCAGTGGGCATTTGGTCCCTTGAGCCAGGGTAGAGCTAGTTGAAATAACCTATAAAATTCATACAGTGTGGGCAGTAAGTTCTCAACCCAATTATTCAGATTTGCTGATCTTCTCTTGTTCRTCTATGCTAACTGCTAAATACACATGGTCTTACACTACCAAAATCCAAAAATTTTTGCCTATTTATAAAGTCTAATTTTTTTTTAATCATACCAAATCCCTTAAATTTGCTAGACAGAGCAATAGAAGCTGTGGGAGCACAATTAAAATCTCAATGGCTAAACAAAAATATTCCTATTACCCAATAAACCACATATTCAAATGTATAGTTGGGGATTGGGAAGGGTTAGGTGCTATACCTATAAAGTCACTTCTTTAAATTATGAATACTATTAAAGATGACCAGATGTCCCACTGAGCTGATTTTGCTCCCAGTATTTTTCCTGTAGGTGCTATAAGAAGTAATTATTCTGGCTTCAAAATAATGAAGTCAGCTTGGAAGAAGACAAGTTTTCAATAAACATGCCAAAAATTGCCTCTTTTGTAAGTGTTATTTCTTAGATTTGGCTGAGGGAGTATTATTTGTTGTTTATTGCTTTGTAAGAAAGCCATTCCAGCTAACTAGTTTGTCAAGATTATTGACCCACGAGAAAACAGCACTCATTATAGAAACAAAACTACAGTCCAAGCTTTAGATAATTTGATGTGAACACTGTTCACAATTCATGATACTGAAAATTATTTGTGCCAATAAATATGCCGACATGTTCCTACTTCATTTTTCAAGCCTGGGTCTGCACAGGTGGTGGGAGTTCTCAAGTCAATATTTCACAATGAGAAGCAGGGAATGGGCCAAACTATGCTCTCCAAATACCTTTCTATTTTTAATATAATATTTCTGTAGCTTTTTAGCTCACTATACAAAACATCATGAACTTAACTACCTTATAATGACTTCCTTGAAAGACATCTGCATTGAAAAATCTGAACAACCAAGTATACATACTTGGTTTCTACCTTCTATGTTTTTCTTTATTTCTGCACTGTTCCATCATCATCATACTGCATGTGTTTACATAAATGGAAGTATTTTTCATGTATAAGATTTCATTTCTGCTCTTCACTTTCAGTCAACTGTTGTCTTTATGCAGAATTGAAATTTTTCTTAGTAAGTCAATGCAAGACTTTGCAAGTTAGCATTCCTTCATTTATTTAACCTATGTATCTGCTAAGCAGGGTGTTTCCAGCAGCAAAGCCTACAGGAATTCCTAGAAACATCAGTACTTAGGATTATCAGATGATGAGACAAAAGAGATAATAGACTCTCTTTTGTCCTAAAATGTGTCTCAGTATGTTCCTATCAATGCAGAAAGACAATTGCCATTTCTTTTATACAGTGCTGGAAAAGCTGGTTATATGGCCATGAATGGTGCTGCTGATGGATGTTTCGCACTGTATGTACTTCCCTTACTGTTAGAAAACATGTTTTACTGGAACCATAAAGTCTGAGAACTGAAGTTATTTGTTTTAATAAGAGAAGAGTGTACTAACTTTGTGATCATAGAAGCCATTAATAATCAAAGACAGGTTTCTTTTACTTAAAAACAACAACAAAACACTCAAAAACAAAACTAAAACTTTTCCTGTTAACTTGATTTATCATGCCTTACGGAGTTTATTTCTCCCTTGACATCTACTATTTATTATTTAAGAGATATAAGGAGAGAGGAGGGAGATGTTTTCAGAGACTTAATGCTGCAGAAAGGAACTGGCATCCTATTACCATACAGCAGGAATTACAGAGAGGAATTATTCAGAATGGTGCTGAATTAAGTGAGAAGTAATGTTATCTGTATATATTATATTTGAAGTATTGCCTGCTCCAGTTGCTTAGGAAAAATAAATAAATCAACCTTCTCTGGTTAGCACTTGCAATTTTTTTAGCCAATGAGACTTACATTGTTAAGCTCTCCTCCAAAATCATGAGAAATACCTAARTTCTTGAAAATGCAAGATTATAACATAAATATAACTAACTCAGACAATATTACATGAGTCAAGTGAATTCCAACACAGGGACAAAAATCAGGGAGGAAAGGTCCATAAACTTCAATAAGTGCTAGATAAGAAACATATCAAACCTCAAAGGTGTGGTGTCGTAGTTTAACCCCAGCCGGCAACTAAGCACCACACAGCCGCTCGCTCACTCCCCCCCGGTGGAATGGGGGAGAGAATCAGAAGAGTAAAAGTGAGAAAACTTGTGGGTTGAGATAAAGACAGTTTAATAGGGAAAGCAAAAGCCACACATGCAAGCAAAGCAAAACAAGGAATTCATTCACTACTTCCCATCGGCAGGCAGGTGTTCAGCCACCTCCAGGAAAGCAGGGCTCCATCATGCGTAACGGTGACTTGGGAAGACAAACACCATCACTCTGAACRTCCCCCCTTCCTTCTTCTTCCCCCAGCTTTTTATATGTTGAGCATGACATCATATGGTATGGAATATCCCTTTGGTCAGTTGGGGTCAGCTGTCCCAGCCGTGTCCCCTCCCAACTTCTTGTGCCCCCCCAGCCTCCTCGCTGGTGGGGTGGGGTGAGAAGCAGAAAAGGCCTTGACTCTGTGTAAGCACTGCTCAGCAGTAACGAAAACATCCCTGTGTTACCAACACTGTTTTCAGCACAAATCCAAAACATAGCCCCATACTAGCTGCTATGAAGAAAATTAACTATCCCAGCCAAAACCAGCACATATGGTTGCGGAGAGCAATGTTGATGTTCAATAGGATGGCAGACAAATAAAATCTTAAATTAAGCTCATACATGCTGGCATGTTACATTGACATGTAAGATATACCAGTAGTCCAGCCTTGTGGCTTACATGTGGAAACTCCACACTAATGTCGGTAAATTGTTTTGTAATTTTTATTCATGGCCTATATTGCCAATAAGTTAAGTTCTACAGAATTTCATTTCATATTTTACACTGTGCTGCATAATATATGGTCCAGTTGTAAAATGCCTTTTACCCACAAGAGAAAATTTTGCAGGCTGACATTTAGAACATTTTCAGGGCTTTCTGCCTAGTGGAAGATTACACCTCATGTACATACAGTACATAAAGAATTTTCTATTGTGTGAGGAGATATAACTGAAAGGCAAGAGGAAATATAAAAGTAACATAATGGATTATTACACAGACTCAGAGAAATAGAGAGAATGATTATCTAGTGAATGTTGCAAATTATGATGCCATATTTTGAAAAACTGTGCTCTATTTGTAGAGCACATGCAAAGAAGGGTGTCATTATAACGTAGCCTGATGAGTCTTCACTAGGCAACAGGTGAAATTTAGAGTAATAGAACTTATTTTGAGTTATTTTGATCCAGACAGACCCACTACACAGACTGAACAATAACTCTCCACAAAAAGCCTAGTAGAAAAGAGACATACTAACTTAGCATCTTGAAAAGTTGTTTGTGGCATGCAGAAAAATAAAAGAAGTCTCCTTAAATCTTTGTGGAAAACCACAAAAAATTGCAGTAGCCAGCAGCAAGTGGTTGTAGTTTCTCTGCTATCAGCATCATAAATAGCTGGACATGTGACCAAGACATTTCTACATTGATGATGGATGAACAATGAAAGGAGAAGAAGAATATGGGATATACTTTTTTTAACAAGTGAGACAACACTATCTGCACATAAAGTACAGCCTTTCTCATCAACAATATGCACAAGCGTGTACTCCGTGTGCACTTCAGAAACTTATATAAGTTTAAGATTCATCGAGCATGAGTTCTCTCACTTACTTCAATCTCTTTGCATAGCTCAAGAGAGTAGATATCACTACAAAATGTGACCAGGCTGGAATTTTATTTAAGACAATACAGTTGTCCTCTGCAATTGATGATTTTGGTAAGCCCGAGGTAGTGGGATGGAATGGGTTGTTAGGGATGGAGTAACAATAGTAATCTGTAATGCAGATGCATCAAGGGTACACTGCAAAGCAGTGCTGATTGGAGACGTGTCATCTCCTTAATATGATGGTACCAGACATGTAGTAGGTGTAAGTATGGCCCAGGTCCAAACTTGTAATAGGTGCAAGTAGGAAACAGGCCTAGCGATCTCAGTAACTGCTGAAGGAACCTTGTTTAGTCTGATTCTGTAGGTTTTAGAAAATAAGTCCTCATGGAGAACAGGAGCATGAGGTTGTTCAAAGAGCTTTCTAATTCTGTAGAACTGAGAAAAGAAGGAGAGAGAAACTCAATGGAAAATTTATGGGATCTCACTCAGTCTCATGAGGTAATTGGCAGGTGACTTCTTTTACTTGCTTTCCCGAAGAATCTTAGTGGCATCAAGTAGGCTGTTCATYGCATAATTTCTCTCAGTTTAAGAGGCAGGAAGGTGAAGCTATGTTTGTGAAAAGGTAAAGGTAAAAGTGCATAATGTGGCTTTTAAAGATGGGACAGTAGATAACAGGGAGGAATTAGGGAGAACCAAAGGTCAGGTGAGATCAGCGGGGGAAAAGTGGTTCATCTATCAAAGAAGGGGAGTAATAGAAATGGGAGGGAACATTTTTCATTTCTGTGGCCTTCAAAATGGCTTTTAACCATTCAACCAGGTCAAAAAAAAGATAAAATATTTCAATGGCAATTCTATAGAAACTATCAAATTCGAGAAAATCTAAAAGTGAAAAAATGCACACCATCTTATTCACAGAATCACAGATTTGCAGAATGGAGGAGGTTTAAGGGGGACCTCTGGAGAATGTCTAGTCCAACCCCCTGCTAGAACTGGTTGCTCAGGGCCATGTCCAGTTTGTTTGAATATCTCCAAAGATGGACACTCCACCACCTCTCTGGGCAACTTGTTTCAGTCTTTGACTATGGTCACATTAAAAAAGTTTTGCCTTGCATTTAAACTGAATTTTGCGTGTTTCAATTAGTGTCCATTTCCTCTTGTCCTGTCACATGGCACCTCTGAAAAGATTCTGCCTCATCTTCTTTGTTCCCTCTATTAGGTATTTTTACACGTCTAATAGACGTATTCTCTTCTCCAGGCTGAACAGTCCCAGCTCTCAGCATTTCTTCATATGTGAGATGCTCCAATCCCTTAGTCATCTTAGTGGCCCTTTGCTGGACTTGCTCTTGTATGTCCATGTCTCTCTTGTACTGGGGAACCCAGATCTGGACACAATTTTCCAGATATGTCTTACTAGAGCTGAGCAGAGGGGAAGGATCATCTCCCTCAACCTGCTCCTTCCTCCCTGCAACACTGTTCTTAATACAGCCTGGAGGCTCTTAGACTTCTTTGCCACAAGGGTACATTGCTGCGTCAGGATCAACTTCTTGTCAACCAGGACCCCCAGGGCCTCTTCTGCCAAGCTGTGAACAGAACTTGTGAACATCCCATTTGTTTAAATATTCCGTAACCTGACCCTTCTCCATCGAGGTTAAGTCCTTCTTGCTCTGGACTTTGGTACTGTTCTCAGGGGACTAGGATTGCTGAGGGCCAGTCTTGCCAGTAAAGTGTGAGGTGAAGGCAGTGCTGAGTACCTTGGCCCTTTCCTTTCACCAGCCCCTCTGCCCTATTCAGCAGTAGGCCCACATTTTCCCTAGCCTTCCTTTTGTTGCTGGTGTACACATTAAAGCCCTTCTTGTTGCCTTATATGTCCCTTGCAGATTCAACTCCAGAAGAACTTCAGCTTTCCTAACCCTGCACACTCAGATGACATCTATAGTCCTCCTGGGTCACCTCTCCCTGCTTCCACCTCCTGTACCCTTCATTTTTACATGATTTCTGTTAGGAGCTCCTTGTTCATCCATGGAGGCCCTTTGCCACCTTTACTTGATCTCCTACTCATTGGATGGACAATTCTTGAGCTGGGAGGAAGTGATCCTTGAAAAACAACTAGCTCTCCTGGTCCCCTCTTCTCTCTAGGACAGTGTCCCATGGGATTCTTCCAAGCAGGTGCCTGAAAAGGTCAAAATCGTCTCTCTTAAAATCCAGGGTTGTGATCTTGCTGTTTCCCTTGTTTCCCTTGTTTCATCTTCTCAGGATCCTGATCTCCATCATCTCATTATCACTGCAGCCAAGGCTACTCTCCCAACCTTTATATCCCCACCCAGTTCTTTCTTGTTTGTAAGTATGAAGTCAGTAGAGCATCTCCCCACATTGGGTTCTGTATCACCTGTGTCAGGAAGTTGTCATCAATGCACTCCGGAAACTTGTGCCCTTGCCTATGCCTGCTGTGTTGTCTCTCCAGCAGATAGTGGTGGTTCAARTCCCCCATGAAGGCGAGAGCCCGTGAACGTGAGGCTTCTTCCAGTTGTCTAAGAAGGCCTCATCTACTTCTTCATCCTGATCAGGCAGTCTGTAGCAGATACCCTCCACAATGTTGCCCATGTTTGCCTACCAATCCATCAGCTCTTAGCTGGCCCACTGTCCCCAGCTTAGTTCCATGCATTCCAACTGCTCTCATGCAAAGGGTGACCCTCCCTCCTCGCCTAACTGGCCTATCCTTCCTAAAGAGCCTGTATCCTTCACGGCAGCACTCCAGGCATCTAAGTTGTCCCACCATGCGGCTGTGATCCCATTGAGTTCATAACTCTGCAACTGCATGCAGACCTCCAGTTCCTCCTGTTTGTTCTCTGTGCTGTGTGCATAAGTGCAGGCTCTTTGGAGAGGCACCCAGTCATGCTGATTTCCCAGAAAAGGTACAAGAGCTTTTCCTGTGATACTGTCCTGTAGACATTGACATAGTTATGTGCATGTACTTGAAGTGGACCCCTTTTAGCCCTGTTTGTTATCAGAAAGTTTCTTCTGCCCATAGTGCTTTTCTTGCCAGCCTGGTCCATCACTTCCTCAGTTGATTGTTGGTCATCATCTCCCTCCCCTATCATTCCTAGTTCAAAGTTCTCCTTACCAAACTGGTCAGCCTGTTGGCAAAGATGCTTTTGCCCCACTTGGTCAGGTGGGTCCATAAAAGGTGTTTACTTTTTGTTATGGAAATATAGTCTTAATTCCATGATACTAAATCTTAAATACAATTTTACAGCTACCTCTGTCATTGAGGAATAAATCAATGCTGTGTCAAACACTGATAAAATCTTGGTGCATTGCTTTTCTGAGATACTAAGATGGTATTAAAGCTTCCTGCACAAAGGAAGTCTAATTCCTAAGACTCTGTGTGGCAGTCAGTTGAACAGGTGTCATTACACTGAGCTAACATTTGTCCAAACATGTGAGGACAATTATAGCACCTGGCTGACTAAGGTCAGCACACTTGTACTGAACACCTATTCATAGGAAACAATGTGGGTTTTTAGTACTGATAGGAAAATGGCTGACGAATTTGTCTTTGGGACAGAATCATGGCAGCCCAGTGCCATTTAAGATTCTTGTTTTATTGACTTTTTTATCTCCAAAATTTTTAGTGGTCTTGATATTCAAATAGGCTGCAGATTAAGTTTAAGCATAATAGCTTTTTGAGAGGGAGTATCACACCTGAGTTATGTTCCCTGGTACTTGTATCTTTCCTTCTCTGCTCTTTTTTTTTTTGTTTAGTTTCTTGATGATTATTTTTCTCTCTCTTCTCTTGTTGCTCCTTTAAATTTTGTTTTCCTGTTTCCTAAATGAACCAGGAACTTTTTAAGCTATAGTATGTGAATATATTGTAAATCAGGGAGAAGAAACATCCTAGTCTCTTAGAAAACTAAATATTGCAGATCTGTAGTTTTTGTCAAGTATAATCTCTTGGTTACTATTTCTGGAGACAAATGAATTATAGTTAATAGAAAAGCTTAAAATAGCTACAAAAGGTGCACGATAAGGCTTTAAAACAAAAGTTTTTGCTTCTCAATGACCTTGACGTTTATATAGTTATTTGCACCTCTGTGAAGTCACTGAAAAAAATCCCTGATGACAAAATTAATATTTTGTCATTTTGGAATATAAAGTTTGCCTGAGTTTTATTAGGGCCATTGAAGAAACACAGTTAGAAAATCAGTTGTTCTCCACACTTGCAATATTGATTGCTGACTGAGCATATTTTAGAATAGAATCAATTTTTTAATTTTAATTTTTGTTTTGATTTTTTTTTTTTTTAAAAACAGAAAAGTTCCTTTCCATKTGTACTTTAAAACCCCTGTTGTTCTTTATGATAACTCCCTTCATTATTTACAGTCGTATTCTTGCTTGATCAGTCTTGCCTGGGCTTGGTTGTGGTAACTGTGATTACTGAGGGACTAAAAGCAGATTAAGGGAGAAAACCATTCAAAGCCAAGTCCTAACTGTCATAAGACCACAACTGCTACAATTAACTTATTTCCAGCTCTACATTTTCTTTTTCTTTGTATCAGAAAAGGTACCATTCCTTTTTCTTTTACTCTTTTGATGTAGTGTCACCAGAAGGTTAGTGAAGTCACACAGAAAATCTTGAACATTATAAACTTTCTTCATTTTTTTTACTATTGAAAATATATTTCATAACCCTTAAATTTTCCTTATGGTTAGCTGTTGGAATTCACAATATGTGTTACATAAATCTTGTTTGGGCAGTTGTTACTCAGGGAAAGTTGTATGAATCACCATTTACATATTCTATAAAAGGAAGCAAGCAGTGTGTCTTGCTAGACACTGACTTCCTTCTCCGTCTGCAGAACACACTTGAAAAATGTTCCAACGTAAATGTAGCTACTGCGTCTAAAAGCTTTTTAAAAGCCATATAAAAATACTTGAGACAGAAATAATGGTCTTTTCTTCACCAGCAGTGAGAACAGAATGTACAGTCAACAGCAATGTAGTAAAAACAGAAAAAAAAAAATTCAGGAACTTCACTAGATGATTAATTTTCATACCGTGTCAATCACATTGTATTACCTGAGCTTTTAGGAAATGAGTGTCCCTAAAGGATTTTGTGATATGTCGATAATCTTGCTAAGTTTTTGAATATTCTGTTTAATATACAGGTATATAAGAAAGTCAAATATCATCTGATGTGTCATATAATTATAACCATAATCCTAATACAGAAGTGTAGTGATACTGTCCTCAACAGGCACAAGCTATACAGAAACATTCTTCTGCTTCTATAAGTCTCTCCTTTTCCAAGTTGGGACTGCTGACAGTAAGTAAAATGTCTAAGTGTAGCCATTTGAAAAAAAAAAAAAATCCTGCTATTATTTTTCAGTTAAAGAAGGTTATTTTATAGCAGGTTGAGGTATGGTTACTATAGTAGGAGTGCATCCTGCTTTTAATTTTTCTTCTATTCTTTTGTCCAAAAATACCCTTATGAAAGGTGCTGGGAGATTCAGCTGGGGGGAAGTGCTTCTGTATGTGTAACTAAAGGACAGAACTGAGACAATGTAGCAATATTCTCTGAGTACATTTGGGAGTCGCTTGGATTATTAGACATCCACTTGGAATTTGAACCTTTTGCACTTTTTCTGCTTCAGAGTGATGTATGGAGGAACGAACTTTCAGTGGCGTTCCTGAGTCAAATGAGAGTTATTAATATGACCACATGCCTGTGCATATGTTACTTGAACATGAAAACAGCAGCAACTGGCTTAGCCAGGCATCAAAAAAGTGTAATGAACTGTATTTATAGCTTGGGTTAAGGTTTGACTTACACAAGTAAGAAGAGAAGAGATTTAGATGGATGGAAAAACACTCGGCTTGTATTTATTCTTCTCTGACATAATTTTAAAATGTCACTTACAGTAGAATGTATCCTTGGGCTATCTGTTCTGTAAGTATATAATTACAGATGGCCAACAAATGTTGAACTGTTCTAGTATTATAAATGAGTATTTGGGTATGTCCTAATATGATAGACCCAATGAATACATTTGTCACATTTAAATTAGAGCATTTATTACAGAAGAAAAGAAAAAACTTTATTTATGACACTGAATATTTAAAAAAAGTTTGTTCTTATTCTGTTGGGACTTCCACAATTCAATAGCCTAAATTAAAAATGAAAATCTGAGGGAAGAAAAGGAAGGAATAAAATTATTTTGGCAGATGGGTTAGGAAAGGAGCATGAAACAGCTGGATAGTACTAAAAATATGACAGTCCTTTTCTGTATTTATTTTTTGTTGCTACTTCGGGAGTATAACAGAAAGCCAGCTTCAACATATGTCCTATCAAATAAGTATCTACATGAATTACAGATGTGGCTCTTGCTGGGGCATGTTTTTATCTCCGTGCCACAGACATCTTTAGTTTAAGATGCGTGCCATCCTGGCATGCAGCTTTTAACATTTATTTTGTCTGTTCTCTCCTGTGGTGCCAAGCAAACAACTTCTTAGCTCCACTGTCTGCATTGTAGCATCTGCTATGTCTTCGCATGTGACTATATTCTCCTTCGATAACATCAAAATTGTTCTGGTTAATCAGAAGGAAATTTCTTATAATAGGCCCCCATAGGCCCCTTTCCAAAGGTTTCTAACCAGTTTTCTGGGTTATTCTTTCCTTCCTAGTTCCAGTGATACTTTTTCTTTTTTCTTTCCCCAGCCCCCGTTTTTCTTTTTTTTTTTTTAAAAGAGTGGTTTGGACAAAAGGTTCTTGTAGGACTGAGAGTACTGTATTTTTTCATTCTTTCTCCAGTGAGTAAGTACCTTCTTCAAGTAATACATCTTCCAGAACCAAGAGGATTTAAATGATTAGGGAGTTTTAGACAGCTTGGCTTATGCTAGCTGCTGATCTTTCTGAGGTTTCTTGGATTGGCCTGAAAAAACAAGAGACAGGACAGGTAGCAAAATTGACTTGCCACATTTTTTTCAAAATCAGTAATCACTTGCTCCGGATAGCTCTATAGAAGTATTGACCAGCTCTTCCTTTTTTGGGTTTGTTTTTTTGTTTTTTGTTTTTAAGGGTCATTTTATTAGTATAATCTCAAAAAAATAATTACAGTTATTTCATTAGTAGATCTTAAAATACTTTACCAACAAATGCAATAATATTCTCCAATTTTATAGATGAGAAAAATGAAGTGCAGAAAAAAGGAAGGGAGTTGCTTGGCTACTGTCACTGAAGGCCACTTTTGAATTTCATTTCCCTCTGGCAAGATTGATTTTTTCCGGAGGGAGTGTTCTCTGTGCCATGATGATATACATGGGGGGGGGGGGGCGCGCAGGGAAAGAAGCTGATTTCAACTTGGTAGGAAATTATCAGAGCATCATGGTAACCAGGCTTGTATTCCTGAAGACTTTTGAATCTGTTCTTTCGCTGATGAGTTTTGTCCACTCATGCTGCTAATGGACACATTCTTCTAATATATTTAAAAAAACCCCCAATTTAGTCTTTGCCTGGGCTCATGGATAATTCTGCAGCAACATTATACAGACAGAATGACATATTTTTATTTCTATGTGTTATAATGCATCAGCTAAAGTCACATGTTCACAGTTAAGGATATTTCATGTCTTTAGGACATTGAATTAATGTATGTTGTGAAAGTGTCTTTTAAATTATATGCAAATGTTTTTTGACTAATACTTGAATGAGCTAGTGTAATACTTTTTGTAGTTCAATTTACCACTGTTTATAAGAATCTTGATAACCTTCAATTAAAGATTACTAGAGGCAAAGGTACCTCTTGGTGTTGTTTTTTTCTTCTGGCACTTGCCTTATAGGAACAGTAGGAGCAAAAATTGCTCCTTGTTGAAGCAATTTTCCTGTTCTGATAGATTAGTCCTGAGGTATGCAGTTCCTTCTTTTAAATAAAAGAAAGTAAAGGATGCTGCTGCTATACGAGATCAAGGCAAGTCAGACACTGAGGTAATGGGAGACAAACTGAGGAAGCAATCTTTGATTTGAGCCCAGCTGTTCCTCAAAATTAACCCGAGTGGCACTGCCTGGATCCCTGGGAAGTGTAGCTTCTGTTGGATTCTGAGGGAGTCAGTGATGCTTACAAAATGAATTAATCAGGAAATTGAATACAGAGAAGAATTATTTTCTTATACTAGCAATTATTTTCAACAGTTTGTTTATCTAGAAATAGTGTTTCTGGTTGGAAAGATCTGTGTTCATAAATAYGTTAATTAAATGGCAGTATGCAATATAGTCTAATTATAGTTTTATGTTCCTAAATGTAACACAGAATGTTGTGCTAATTCAGTCATAACTATATGTCTATTTTTAATCACATACTACATTAGAGTATGTGTAGTAAGAAACTTTCTGTGGTAGCAACTCTTTTAAAGAATGTGATGATAAAGTTAGTGCTGATAGGTAAACATATTAAAGTATAAAGTATTTTCAAGTTAATTCTTATATCAAATTTTCCTGTGACTTTTTCCAAGGCACTTTTGTTCATGGTAGAAGATCCTTTTGGAATCTAGCTCTAGTAGCAAAACAACTAGCCTCAGATGTACTTTCACTGTGACCATGTCTAGTCTAAGTTCATGAATTTTTTCAAAAAACAATGGGAAGCCATGTTACTAGTCCCTTAATTTAAATGCTTATTTTATTCCAAAGACCAATCAAATATTAATTTGTTTTGTCAGCTACAGATAGAGGAATTAGAAATATTTATATGCAGGGAATTCAGAATGGTGCTTGGAATTATTCCCTAGGTTGCACAGATATAAGTGTTTAATAATGCTTTTGATAATTGTATCCAACCACATTTACATTGTGACACTAAGTAATTTCTAATGTAAGTGTCTATCATTTAATTCTAGAGTATGCTTCTCAAGACAGAAAAATTTCAGGGTCTAAAATTTTAAAGTTGTCATTAAAACTTTTTTTTATGAAGTTAGACATAAATGAACATGAGTGGAATGATCATTTTATTCTAACCTTAATATTATGTACATTAAATTGAGATTTAGTGTCTGTGGTTTGTTCAGTAGACATGTTTATATGTGTCATTTTATTGTGACAAAAAGGGTTTTCTAAAGAGTAATCTGTACAGGAGAGTTTTAAATTCATCTGTACTGCCCATTAAGGGAAGCTCAACAGATTACTCATTTGAGGACATTTTTGTGTGGCAAAATAATAACTCTTTATCTTCATCAGTTCACTAGTTTATATATTAGATTATCCCTCATTAAATACCTGGAAGGTCAGTCAGAAGCATGAAGATTTTCCTCTGGTTCTCATATATAGACTTAGGCTATCAGAAATTTTTCTTAAATTTTCTCTGACCATTTGTTCTGCTTGAAACACTTGGTTGCCGAGGATGGAAAAATGTTTTTATTTATTCTAAGAATTAGTTTATGATTATGAGTGCCAGTAGCTGAAATATATAGGCCATTCTGCTAAGGGATAGCAGGTATTTCTGCTAAAGGACAGGTTACTAGGTGTTTGTATGGGAAGTATTTTTACTTAGCAGTATCAAGCAAATCTTTTCAGTAGAGATCACAGTATATTAGAATTTGTGCTAAATGGCACTTTCAGTGAGGCAACATTAAGATCGAGCCAAACCTAGGAAACAATTGAGACAAACCCCAGGAAGCAGGTGTCTTGAGATTAACATTACAAGGCTATGATAATCTGTGAAAGTTTCTCAAAGTGTAACCCAGACCACTATGTTAAAAACCATCAGCAAATATAATTTATGCGTAAACACTTTGTTTCTATTCCATGGGGAAGGAGATGTCTCTAGATGTTTTGTTGTTGAAAGCCTGCCCAGATTTTCTTCTTCTGGAATGATAAGATGTGTATCACCAATGAAAGGAAAACTTAAGATGGTTCCCACACTTTTTCCATCATGTACAGCAATAAAAGTTATTAGGAGGACACTTGGTACTTCTGTATTGTGAGATTCATCACAGGGCAACCTTCAGAATCCCAGATGGGATTAGGCCGGTTGATGATCAGAGGCTTGGCTCATGACCAGAATCAAATAAATCTGAAGCATCTTCCTAAGTGCTGTAGAGTTGACTTCAGTTTTATGTTTCTAAATATCTGCATTTATTCTAAATTCTGTGGTCATCTGGAAGGAAACACTATTTTCATTTTTTTCATTATGTGGGGAAGGGAAGGAAAGCTGAACAAGAACAAAGAATAATTTTAAATCTATCCAGAAGCCATATGTTTTTTCTATGTGCTGAAATGAACTGTATCATTCCCACTTTTACTATATTTATTGTTAGAGCATCTGAGCAGAAGTTAAACTTGCTGATTTAAAGATTAAAGGAATTAAACGGATGCTTTTCTATCTTACTCCATACAACATACTCAAATGGATTCACTAGATGATATTATTTAGTTTCCCAGATTATGATTCAGGTTATACACGTTGGTTGTTTTTTTTTTTTTTAATTTGAAGTTGCTCAGCTCAAAAAGCGATAATGGATAATTCTTGTATAACAATTTCAATATATACATCTCTGTATTTCTTTTTTCCTTATGCTTTAAAGTAGTTATAAAAAATTATTTGTAATTTTGTCATGTATATTTTGTTGTGTACTGTCGTGGTTTAACCCCAGTCAGCATCTAAGCACCACGTGGCCGCTTGCTCACCCTCCCCCCCGGTGGGATGGAGGGGAGAATCGAAAGAGCAAAAGTAAGAAAATTCATGGGTTGAGCTAAGAACAGTTTAATACCTGAAATAAAATATAATAATAATAAATTGTAATGAAAAGTAAAACAACAAAAGAGAGACAGAGAGGAACAAAACCCAGGGAAAAAAAAACAAGTGATGCAACCGCTCACCACCCACTGACCGATGCCCAGCCAGTCCCCGAGCAGCAATCACTGCCCCCTGGCTAACTTCCCCCAGCTTATATACTGAGCATGATGTCATATGGTATGGAATATCCCTTTGGCCAGTTTGGGTCAGCTGTCTTGGCTGTGCCCCCTCCCAGCTTCTTGTGCATCTGGCAGAGCATGGGAAACTGAAAAGTCCTTGACTAGTGTAAGCACTACTTAGCAACAACTAAAACATCAGTGTGTTATCAACATTATTCTCATACTAAATCCAAAACACAGCACTATACCAGCTACTAGGAAGAAAATTAACTCTATCCCAGCCAAAACCAGGACATGTACTGAATTTGGGGGCATTATGACTGATGAACAAAAAGTTTGGAAAAAAAATCTGGGATACCCTGAGAAAAACATGAAAGATTTAGCCTTAAAAGTTTTTGAATTAAGTAGATTCCCTCTAAGTGTGTGATTATGTGAAGGAGAAAAAAAAACGGAAAAAGAAAAATCTGCTTAATATTTGAATGGGTTTGCTTTTTATTTTGCTGATTAGACAATTTCTACTCTCACAACCATGTTTAGCTACAGAGAAGACAGGTTGACAGAATGTCTTTAAATCTCTTGTTGACTGAAGATTAAAAACCAAATCACTAAGATACTGAAATTTTCTGTCAGCTGCTTCCTGGGTGCAAGTGGCTTCAGACTCTTACTGAAAACAGTGCTGTCTGTACAAAATGCTGCACCAGCTGAAGAGCATTACAGCATTAATCTCTGACCAAACAACCCAGCAGGCAGGAATCCTTTTAAATTGTGTTATTACAGAGTAGGATGAATACACTTGGGATGAAGGTGTGTATTGTTCTCATATCTATTGTGGGTCAGAGTACATGGTTCTTTAATTCTGAAGGAGTATTTTGAGATCAAATGAGCTCTGAACTGTAGAAACGTAAGAAGCTACTTCAACCCTGGGGTCTTGTTTCTTAGCCAGATGGACTAGTCAGGATCAGATGCATTAGAACAGCAATGTCTGCTTGGATTTGCTTATAGGAGAGGTGCAGTGCTGACTGCACAGCTGCTACATCAGTGTCTGCAAAATAACGGTGATGCAATAAAATCCCAGTTACCAGGCATGGAAAACAGACAATATACAAATGAATAGAAATAACTTAATTTCTGGTAAAGTACCAAAAACATAAATGTGAAGAAAGCTCTTCTATCCCAAGCTATTGTATGTGTTGTAGCTGTGAATGATGAGAGTCAGCCTTGTGACTTGGCCACCTATAACAAAATTAGTTACTTCTATTAGTAAAGAGCTTTGGGAGCAACAGTGGAAGTTAAAAACTCTCACGTGCTCAAGCTGTAAAAATATGGGGCACCCTTTTGCCACTGCCATCAATGGCCCATGACTGGTATTTTTTGTTCTTGTTATCTTTGAAATTTTCCTATACTTTATTGATGGAATAGTTTAACTGTATGTGTTTGTTGAAGAAAAAAGAAGGATAAAAGGTAATTAAACAAAGGTGAAATCAAGAAGTTTTTTATTCTCAAAAAAACCTGCTTAATACCTCACATTCCCTAGTGCCTTTTTATTGCAGGGTATATATGTACACTGTATATTAAGTTGGAGTTTGAACTGCAATTCACTTCGAATCCATACTAAAATGTATTTTATAAGCTGAGTCTTACAACTTTTTGGATGCCTTGGGTTAGAGCAAGTAAACACACGGGTCTTGATTCTCAAACGGAAGAAATGACAAGTCAAAATATCAAAGTGGCTTAGGAAACAATCTATGCCTTGAAAAGATGCCAACTAGAAATAATGAGGCTAGCTACTGTTTCCCAGGATGTGTGATGAAAGGATCCTAAAGTTAGTCTTCAGTCTTAGCTGTATCTCTGCCTTCCACCTGAGAGCTGAAGCGTTTTTTCCTCTCTGTTTCAATTCAGCGATAAACAGGTTAATTTAAGCCACCATGAGAGCAGAGCAGGAACATTCATTCAGATAGTTGTCTTGCTTGCTGCAGCATATTGCTTGTTAATGAGTCCTGTGCCTCCTTACTGCAATCTGAGATCCTCCCCTATTTGTAGACACAACAGCAGTGATGTCTGGAGAAGTTTTAATGGGTTATCTGGAAGAAAGTAAAATAACTCATCCATTACAGTTTACCTTGAGTTAAACACTAGCAACAGGTTGGAATAATGAGAAGAAACAGGCTCCTATCAAGCAAACCTAGCTGCACTTAAATCTCTGCAATAGGAGCTTCCACTGATGCCCTCAATGTAAATAGTAGAGTTGTTGCTGGGGTCAAATTACCATGGGTGGTTGTTTTCTTTCCTTTTTCTTTCCTTTTTTGGTCAGATCTCTTTGTTATGTACCTCCTTAATCTACTTTTCCCACTAACAACCATCTCACCTGCATTATCTCCTGCTTTACTCTTCCTGCCAATCACTAGGCTGGCACCAAATCTGCATTATGCAGCTCTCACAGCTACAGCCCCTTGCCTTCCTTTGCCTGCTTCCCAGGCTTTGAAGCTCTGAAATGGAGGCTGCCATTAGGTAGGGCAAGACAATAACAAAATACTAAGGGAAATCATGTTGAAATCATGCCATACAGCAAGGTCACTTCAACCTCAGATGCTTCTTTCTTATTTGCCTCCATCACAGCTTTGTGCAACATAATGGATATAGTTAGTTTCCATTTCTGCGGGTGCGTTGACACTGCATCACTCAACATTTCAGATTAGTTGTCCCACAGTTTATCAGATCCAGTATATGACTCCTTTTCCAAGGTGTGGTTGTAGTTCAAATGTCTACCTGACTCAGTGAAGGGTGGGAAAGGAAGTGATTATCAGCATCAAAGAAAGTTGAAAGGAAGACAACTTTCTTCTCCAGGACTACCAGCTGACAGACAATCAAAACTTTAGTATCTTACCAAGCACCAGAATATAACAGAATAAAACCTGAGCCATCCACAGAAACAAGCATAAATTATATAGGAACTGATAAAGGAGTATTTTCATAAATGGTAGGCTGCCATTTCTGCATGTAGTATGTTTTGTCTCAGATATTTTAATTAAAAAAAAAAAAAGAACACTTAGTTCTCATTTCTATGTCAAGTGATATGACACTTTAGTCTGGCTTAGACAGTATCTGGAGTGATGTATCAAATCCAGGGACCGTTGCATTAGATCCCCTAAATCTTTGTCAATCACTTACTGGGATCTAGAATGGAAGCATTTCTTTTGCATGCAACATTTCTTCAGCTGTAATATAGACCTTCTTTAGAGCTAAAGTGATCCCATGTACACCAGACCCAACTTCTGAAAGTTCTGTTCAAAATGAACCAAAATCATGTGACTTTTTTGCTGAATGCTTTTATCAATTTTTGAGAAGCAGTTGGTTTAATTTTCACTCAGAATTAATTTCAGCCCAGAGACCAAGGAATGAGCAGTCATAAAGACAGGAAATTTATTTCTAGGTGAGGACTGACATGCATCTTCAGAGTAATTCAGAGAGCTTCACTTTCATTTATTATCCTGCACTTGCTCTTTTGGGATCTGGGATCCTAGCTTCTATCACTAGTACTATACAAGTACTCGAACAGCTTCTTGAAACTGGAGGGTGAAGAACACAGAAGTAGGAGGAGGATTCCTGTCTTTTAATTTCAACTACAGCTGAATAATTCAATCTTGAAATAAATGGAGTGTGTTATTCATTAGTGTTCTCAGCCTGAAACTTTTCTTTAGCTATAAATACATTTTAAAGATTTAAGAGAAAAATACTTCTGACTTGGAGAAACAATATATTGATGAAAGATTCTACTGTTTTTATATAAAAAGCATATTTCAAGTAGCTAAATTACATATGTGACTTTTTTCTTTAGTGAGTTAATTTTGTAACTTTAATTATTTGTTAGTGACATGAATTTTATCTACAGTCTTGAAACTGTAAGTGTAAAAATTTGGACTGAATTGCAAATTAAAAGTACTTGCTAACTGCCACATAATGACACTAGTCTTTCGTGCATGAAGATAGATTTTAAGGGGAAAAAATGCCCAGAATAAGCATGCCAGAATGAGCAACAGATAAAACGTTCAGTGACAACATTTTGACAAAAACATATAATAGAAAAATATTCATCCAAGTTAAAGGTGAGGCATAATGTCTTGCTTTGATCAGTGACCAGGATGGTAGAACTATTTCTTAGTGGATGGCATGGCCTTTAAACAAGAAACATAAACAATCTAGTCTGAATAAGAAGTGATCTTGTTATACTGCTTTAYATAGCTAACTCACAGAAAAATTTCTACACACACATTACATAATGTGATTAACAGTTTGGAGAGAATTACTAGTTGTAAAGTTTCACTTTTTGTTTTAACTTAACAAAACTTAGAAGTTAGAAGGTGTTAATCTGCTATGTTTTCTGCTTTGAGAAGGTGATTATGACAAACCTGCACAGGAGTTAGGAATATGACTTTCTAAGGCTGGTAACCTATCTAGCAAATTTGAAAGGAAAACGCAGCTTTATATTCTTTGTTGCTCTAAAATTATTGTATTTGTAAGTTGGCAAAATAATATGCAAATGAACTTAAATCTCATCTGTAAACAAACTGAAACATATCTCATCCAATCAAAGCTGTAATTTTGAATGAATATCAGTTTATTCTTAACAGTTATGTGGAACAAAATTAGTAATTGTTTAATTCATTCAGGTGAAAACCAAAAATATTTGAAAGTGAAGCTGCTCCAGTAATTTTCATAAGTAATTTTTTTTAAAAATCTCTTAGTAAGTGCTGAAAGATATGATAATGTTATTCTACAGTTAAGTAATTTGTCTTGGAAATTATGCATAGTAGAAAAAAGATAACAAGTCATGTTAATAATTGCCTTATTTTCTTACACGGTATACAAAACCTCATTATAGTAATTTATTAGTTATTATATTTGAGGAAATTAGTCAATATATTTTCTTGGTGTACTTACTTGAAGGACAGAAATAAATGGTTCTACAGGAGACAGATGGCAAAATAATTGCATGCTGAATTTATTAATATTGAATAGAAAGAGCTACAACATCAACAGTTGTGAAAGCTGCTGTCATGGCCAGCCTTACCTTTGTTGTAACTCCCACACACAGCTTGGAAAATGTATCCCTCAACAGCTGTCTGCTTAAATGGTAGCTGTAGAGTGAATTCTAACTTTTTTGACTTTCTAAAAAAGGAGTCAGWCACTGTGTGGCTTATTAGCATAATTAGTTGTCATAAAGATTCAAGCCTAAAGATGTACTTGCTAATTAGCCATCTGAAATCTGATTTTTTCTTCCCCGTCCCTTCTTTCCCCCCTTAATCATTCTGATTTTTTTGGAGAGAGGTGAAGATTGCATCATTACTTCTAAAAATCATTGACTCTGATCTTCTTTCATCCTGAAGCATCTGACCTGGGGAATTCAGATAAAGTGGACGATTTCACGTTACACAAAAATTGTTCTTGTGTCTATTGTTCTTTGTGGATTCTGTGGGAGGTGGAATTTTTCAAGTTTTTAAATGAATCTTTTCACACTGTTGGGAAGACATGTTAAAATGTCGATAAAAGGTTAGAAGCTATGTTCTTGTTTTCCCTTTACACATTACAGAAGGCTTTCTCGTGGTCAGATGAGTATAATATCATCTCTGTCATCTTGTGATAAAATCTGTAAAGAAATTCGCTTATACTGTTATCAGTTTTGCACTGCATAAAGGAAACTTTACACCCAGTTAAGTGCTGACCTCCCAGTGAAATCAATAGGAATCTCATGTTTTATGTGCCTATGAAAATTCTCTGGTACCTAAGTGAATCCCAATGACGCAGCTACCTTTGAATTTCTGGCTTTTAAGGAATGCTTTTGTATTTCTGCACAGGGGTGGGGAAAGTGGTCAAATGTTCAGGATAACCAACTTGAACAGGGATATTCCTTTGTAGCGGGGTGCTTTTATTGCTGCTATCTTTTTCTCTTTCAGTCTTTCCTGCTATTCTAAAATTTATTTACATACTGACATATTTTGTAGTGTAAACTCCCAAACACTGGCAAAAAAACTTACATACATGGTATAACACTTCTTGTGATGAGCTTAGTGCTATGGAATTCAAAATGAAGGTTTTGACTGCTAAAGCAATCTGGAGTTCCAGATGTTTGTTATACCTAGCTCTAGATGTGGGGGAAGGAGCGAACTGTGACCCAATAATGCATATTCTATTCTGTTCTATGATACTTTTAGTTATCTGCTCCCAGTGAGAGGAAATAGAACCCAGAAATGGTAAGAGGCTTCTGTTCGAGCGAGGTGTCTCACAAGGACAATCCCAAACACCTGCTTATAACTGTGAAGCTGACAACAGAAAATATCAGACTCTCTCTGCTCTGGAGAATCTAGAATCTATCCTAACGTGCATATGTTTAGAATTATTATTTAAATTAACTGTACTGCTTATTTGAAAAGTAGTAATCCCCATCTTTTATGTCTCAACTTCATGCAGAACTCATCTGGGAAACAGCAGACCTGAGTTTTATACAGTTTTTTTACTGGAAGGTTTAATGCCTTGTCTCATAGGAAAGTATCCTAGCGGCCTAATTAAAAGCCAAGGTAGGTGTATGAGGGAGCTCTGCTAGCCTCCGCAACTGTGTAAATTTCTTCAAACAGAAGCAAACAGAAAGGGAAGGAGTGGTAGGAAGGTCTTGCTCCTTGTTCTTACTCCCAGAATTGGTTTTGCATTTTACAGTTTAGGATCATTTATCAAAGAGATGAAATTGTCCTCTGAATTAGAGCTAGGAGTCCTCAGTTTCAAGTGAGTGGATTTTGGGTCTTCTCCTTTTTGCCCTCTATTCCTTCGGTTCCATGAATATGTCTCTTCAAAAGAAAGTTGGAGGCTAACCCTGTCTGATTTGGCATATAAGCTGCTGATTAGGGCTCTTATGCATGTTAAGAATTGGGACTCCTTAGAGGATTTGGCCACTGTGCCTGTGGTCTATACTTTAAAGAGTTTGGCGAATTTTACTAACTGTTTAGACTACAGAAGTTCTGGTTGTGCAAAGAAACCAAAATTACACACACAGACAAAAAGAGAGCCAAGGAGAATCTCCATCCTTTATTGGATGCGGGGGGGAACGTTGCCACTGAGGATGAGGAAAAGGCTGAGGTACTTAATGCCTTCTTTGCCTCDGTCTTCAATAGTCAGACCAGTTATCCTCAGGGTATTCAGCCCCCTAAGCTGGAAGATGGGGACGGCAAGCCCGATAAACCCCCCATAATCCAAGAGGAAGCGGTGAACGACCTGCTACGCCACCTGGACGCTCACAAGTCCATGGGGCCGGATGGGATCCACCCGAGAGTGCTGAGGGAGCTGGCGGAGGAGCTTGCCAAGACACCCTCCATCATTTATCAGCGGTCCTGGTTAACGGGGGAGGTCCTGGACGACTGGAGGTTTGCCAATGTGA
>JAYKAV010003371.1:87595-109485 GCA_035582835.1 Phoebastria nigripes | reverse complement strand
GACATGGTTTAGTGGGGCATGGTGGTGTTGGGTTGATGGTTGGACTTGATGATCTTAGAGGTCTTTTCCAACCTTAATGATTCTATGATTCTATGATCTTGCAAATTAAACTGCCCCTAGACAGGAGATAAATGCTGAGCAGGGTTTTGTGGATTCAGTTTGGGGTTTATCTAAGGTTTATGTTAAGATCCTAAATCCTGACTTGGATTTAAGTGTTGATGTACCCTGGCACAATGCCAGTGAAGTTTGGCACCAGTCTTTCAGTTACCACCACCAAGATCCAAGGACAAAAATTTTTATTGAATTTTCTGTGTAACGCTTAATATGAAACTATGAACGATGCAGGTAGTGCAGGGGGCCTTTCAACAGTTAACAGCTTGGAGCTTATGAACAGTAAGCAAGCAGCAAGTTGGTAAAAAAAAAAAATTAAATAAAAGTAGCAGGCAGCTGTGTCTGCAGACTTTTTTAAGAAGGAAAAATATACCTGCCTACTGTGTCAAATTAAAACAGTGGCAGCTGCATTTCTTCCAGCATGAAGCTGAGCAGTATTTTGCAGAACATGATTAAGCTGGAAGTGAAACCTACAAGTATTACAGTCAGCATTAACATTTCTTTAAAATTATTTTCTTCTGTGACTAAGGAACAGGAGAGTAATGTCAGACTGAATTTGCTCTCTGTCTGTTTTCATTCCCTAGAGAGTTAAAAAGTCAAACGGAAAGAGCCCCACAAAGTCATATGCAACACAAGCATTTGATAAGCAACTTTGACCTACTTACTGTTTTGCTTTATTGAAATTAGTGCTTGGTAGTAATCGGCGAACATATTGACTCTTCTTAAAATTTGATGTATTCTTTGCCTCTCTAAAACAAGTAAAGAAGAGGGGGTTGAATTGATACATGACCCCAACTCCTGCACTTGTTGCTACTGTAATTTTTATTTTTACACTTGTTTAGAGGAGAAATGGTTACAAGGATGTACAATTTAGATTTGAGACATACATTCATTTAAAAGAAAAACAAACAAGAAAACCAAACACCTCCAAGCCATAGCATTTATGCTAAACAACATACAATGTTTTCCTTGACTATGCATAGTAAGTGATACAGAATGAAGCTCTAATGTTAAAAGAAATTATGAACTTTGATGAGGAGAGGCGTATTCACCTAACAAAAGTGAAAATAAGATTTGAATTGTAGGTATCATAGGAAATCAAGAAAGCTCTGCAAGGGAATTAATAATTACTAATAATTAGTGATTATATCCTTGCGGGTTTAGTTAAAAAGTTGAAGCGCACAGGAAACAGTATCAAGCAGAATAACCATGGCAATTGAATCACATGTGTTTGTGCTAAAAGCAGATCAAAATTTTACAAAATAGTTTTTGAGGTGACAAAAAATCTGGCAAAAAAGCCCAACTGGCAACCCCCCTCCCCAAACTGAAATGGGTTCGGATTTTTGTTGCCATTAAAGAATTTAATAGTCATTACAGCATGGAATATGAATATGGCAGAAAGTTTCAACTAATATTTACAGAGATGTACATGTGCAAAGATGTATAGTACATGTTCCATGTACTATATTTCTGAGAAAGGGTCAAGTACTGAACTCGCTTATTTTTTTTATTTACACAACAATGCAGTGTACATTAGTGAACAAAGTGAACACCACTGCTCATGACCCCAAATTATTACAATATCAGCAGAAGAGTGGAGGTTTAAAATCGCTGACATACCTGATGCTTCAAACTGGGAGCTAAGCCTGGAAGAGAACCTTTTGTTCTACCAAACTGTATCGTCTCTCGTTTCTCTGTGTACTCACTACAGGTCAGTTTTCAGTGTGCTGCCTACTTTGTTTTGTTACTTTCAGAGTAGCTTATGCTTTTAGATTCATTAAGACAATAGTTGGCTCCTAGCTAACTAGTTTATTTGAAACAGTTATTAGCAATGAATATGTATTAGTACATTTTAATTTTGAGATAATCTCTTCTCAAATTTAGCTGGAAAGTTATTATCTGAATTCGAAATGATAGAACATTGAGTTAGGTAATTTCAAGATTATAACTGCCCCCAGCCATTTTTAATGGAGTTGTAAAATTGGAAAATCTGATCACAAGTCTTCTATGGTAAGAATGCAATGAGATTTGCTTAAAAGTCCTATAGTATTTTTCAAAATGAAAAATAGAGTTGTTCTTCATCTATTCTGGATTTTTTGTTCTTGCAGTTTAGATCTGAGCCATTAACATATGCTCAGCGACAATTCCAAGGTTTATTCTGTAATCTTGAGAGAGAAGAGTTTACATTAAAATAAAAAAAAAAAAAGTGAATTTGTTAAGATGCTAAGAAAAACACAGAAAACACCAAGGGATGTAGCATTTCTATTTCTCTATTTGTTTAATATTATCCATATGAGTAGTTCTGATTGAGTTCACTTCTCTGAAGTTAATAGGAATCTTTCAATTGCAGTCTTTCAACAGAAATTTTACTGTGCTTTGGTTTCGGCTCAGAGGGCCCTATTTATAAAAGCATTTCGTTACCTAAAGATGTAGATAAACCACTAATGCAGGTGTTTTTGAAAACCTTAACTTACACTGATATACCTTTAAAAATGTGTGCATATTTACTGTGTGAGAACTTTATGCCACTGAAGGTGTTTTGCATTGAGTTGCCAYGATTATCGTCTGTAGAAAGTCTGTGGAGAATAGAAGACARCAAATCATGTTAACTATGTAGCCCTCCCAAAGAAACACAATTAAAAATGTAATTTGCCCCTTTGCATGAAATGATTTTTAACATGAATGCTTCAGTAAACCACTAATGCAGGTGTTTTTGAAAACCTTAACTTACACTGATATACCTTTAAAAATGTGTGCATATTTACTGTGTGAGAACTTTATGCCACTGAAGGTGTTTTGCATTGAGTTGCCAYGATTATCRTCTGTAGAAAGTCTGTGGAGAATAGAAGACARCAAATCATGTTAACTATGTAGCCCTCCCAAAGAAACACAATTAAAAATGTAATTTGCCCCTTTGCATGAAATGATTTTTAACATGAATGCTTCAGTAAACAAATCTACCTATATAATTAAAGGAACAAGCAAAATCTATTTAAAGCTCACAGAAGGAGAAATATGATATAAGGCTAGCTTAGTGTTTCATCCTACAATAATTTTCATTGCCAATGAGACACAGGTGTATGCTATATAAATAAGAAAAAATATGAGTGTGATGGATGTGATTATTATTCATCTCAAACATCCTTTTTCTTTTTTCTTCCCTGTTCTAATTAGGTAGTTTCCAGCTGTTCAACATTTGCTGCTGAGATGTGCCATTGGAGAATCACATCCCAAACAAAATACAACCATTCTGAAAGCAGCATTCTCTTAAAATAGATTAGAAATGTTATGGTAGACAGTTAAACAGAGTTAGATAGACAAAAAAAATCAGTACTGCAACAAAAGCAGTGAGGAGAAAAATGCATTTAAAGTTAATAGTGTAAAAATAGAATGAAAGCCATCTATGCAGTGGGGGGAGAATGTAAGGTCTCTTGCAAAAAAATAAATTACTTTATGTGAATGAAAATTACTCATGTATAATTCTATAATGGTAAAAAGTGCTACTTGTCATGAACACGTAAGAAGCTGCATCTTTCTGCAGATTAGCTGTGGTTGAACCTGACATCCCTGAAAATGGGCTGGGCTCTTAGAGAAGTCAAACTGGAAAAATAGTAGTGAAGTGAAGCTTTACAAATTTAGGCTTGTCTGGTTTGCAGTTTGATGTGACTTTGCGTGGTGTAGTGGACAAATGTTGCAACCCAGTCTCTAGGGCGGGGTATGAAACCAAAAAATCACAGGTGGTGTATGTGGGCTAAAGAAATACACTTAACCTACAGAGCCAGAAATTGATTGTTAGTCTGATTAGTTAACGGGGAAGGTGGTTACAGGGAGTTCTTGACCAGAGGTGTATGATGTGGAGCATTTTTTCCTCCTCGCTCTTGGGTGCAGCCGTGTTTTTATACGTATGTATTTTCTAATGTAGTCTGTTTACTTGCTCTTTCTTCATTGGTCTGCAAATTCCACACTATGCCTGAGTCTTACAGTCTATGGGATGTTTCATTTACAGTGGGTACCTGCTCTTTGTTCTCTCTCTGTTACCCTGAAAGTCAGTTTTTCCCCACTACCAAGGTTGCATCCCTCCAGCAACAGCTAACTGACCCTTACAGATTTGTGTTTGTATCCCCAGGGCCTCTGTTATCATCCTGTGCTTGTACTGTTGGGGTCCCCTGTTAGAGTCACGTTTTATTTTCTCCAGTGGTCAAGCTATAATTTCCAGATAATGTAACAAGTATTTTATTAGCACAATCTGTTCACACATACGTTCCTGTCCCAGAGTCATTGAGCAGTTGACTCTACAAAGATAGGCTAGATGCCATTAGGAGATATACTGATAGACACATACATATATAATGCTTTCAGAACTACTTGTTATTCATGTCTATTGGTTATGGCAGCAACACTAGTACATAATCAAAGTTGGTTTACAACACATAGAATGCATTGCTTTTGTTGTTTTGTTTGCTTAAAAAGTCTGGGAAAGGCATCATAGATGGTAAGCCAATGTATGGCAATTTTTTTCAGCTGCCCTTGAACTTGTGATTTCCTTTCCGCATCTAAATATATGAAGCAGTTTGAAGTACTTCTTTTTGGTGGCCCCCAGGGAGAAACATGAATAAGTAACATCACGAGCTTCTCTGCCACTGTCCAACTTAGATGTACTGCTAGCCTGCCCCTGTGTGCTAGTACCTGAGATGTGTGCGTACGGGATACATAGGTAGGATGGCAGGAGACACTCCAGCAGCAGCCGATGGACTGCACAAGCGCCCGGCTCTTTTCTGGTGGGGCTGGATGCAGCTGCACAGGCTGCCCGTGGCCAGAGGGTTTACACAGGTGCTGGAGTAGTCCCTGATGGTCTCAAAACCTGCTAATTAGTGTTAGAGGCACCTGCTGCTGCTCCTCCCCATCACCTTCACCCAATCAAGAAATCAAGTTTCTTCTCCCAGGGCACAATGTGCACTTTTTCCCCTCCCTGATCGTCTTTCCAAAGGATCAACAAGATTTTAAAAGTGTTTTTCCTTGAGTTTCTTACAGCTGTATAACTTGTGAGTACAAAGCAGGATTTTGCTGTTTTGTTGGGCACTGGTAAATATATATAGACTTGCAACTTTAAAAGTAATCTGCTGTGGTTTTGTTTATTTATTTATTAATGAATAAAATCCTCTCAGTGTTTCAGCTACACAGTTAAAAAAACTAATATAAACATTGAAATACCTGTCTCCTTTCTGTAATTAGACAAAAAAGGTGTAAAGACTTAAAGCTTTATTGGTAAGGGAGACATGCAGGGAAATTTAAAGAATGTAAGCATTCAAAAAAAATGTAAAGCAAAACTTCAAAGTCATTGCTGCTGTTGAAAGAAGTTTTCACAATTCTGGAGTAACGTGATGAAATACTTCTGGCTTTTTAATATTGTTTTCATTGCTACTCGTTAAAGATTGTTTTGAGATTTGCTGGCCAAATTCTTTATTTTTTTTTCCTATTAATTGTAGATGAATATGAAAACTTTATATTTTTTTTAAGTGCTAGGTTTTAAAATTTTGCCTGCTTCTTGCTATCTTATTTGACAACAAGCTGCCTCTTTCTTTATAGGCTTGATTTGTCATATAAACTATAACTGTTAGTTTAGTATTTTTTGTTCTTAAGAGATTTTCACTAAGGAAAGAGTATAATCTGTCAATTAAAATGCTATAATTTTTGACAAAATTAATTATAAACCAAACTTCAGGGGAAAAAATTGCTAGAGAAGACTTAAGAATACAAAAGAATACTTTTTTAAATTTCCCAGGTTTCTGCTATTTACAGTTTGGGGGGGGGGGCCTGGAAATCGGTGACCCTGTATCCTATTAAAATTGTTTGGAGGAATTATTCAGATGTGAATATTATTCTTTCTGTTATGTGTCTGAAATTCCAAATGCTTATCAGATGCCAGCAAGAAATTGAAACAATTTAGGATAAGGTTTTTGGCTGTTACTGAGCCTACACTTAATGCATATACGCTCAAATCGGACAGAAGTGTGTGTGAGATCCTTCCCCTTCCTTATGGCTATAGGTCACGTGTCCTCCAACTTAAGGTTTTGTTGTGGTCTAATGGTAATAATTTTTTTTTTTTGTCCTTCCTTGCCTAAAAGCTCACGCTCATCTATCCTCTCGGCTTCACCTATTTAATACTCTCTTAAGAATTATATTTGCTCCTAGCCAAGCTTGAGGATTAAAAAAACATTCAAACAAATGTTAGCTTAAGAAATATTTAAGTCAGACTAGGTGATCACAGATATCAAGCTGCTCTAACATCCTGGGGAGTCACATACAATAGCTGTCTTAAAAAGCCACACATTTGATGAGTGTTTTCAAAATCCCACATTCTTGGCAACAGTATTTTATTTACACACAGCTCATTCCCTATAATGACAGTTATTTTGGTTTTGAAACAAAGCAGATTGTGGAAAAGCAGTGACAGAAATTCAGAAGTGCTGGCATTTAGAGAAAATCATGACTAGTGATTTTTATTTGAATTAATTTTTCATCTAATGATGATCTATGCAACCATGCATTATAATTTCTTTTTTTTTTAATTGCTTTCCATATCTTCAGTAATAGCTAGAGTAAGCAGTCAGAAACCAAAACTGTGGTGATGGGAAGGGCAAACATGACCAACTGTCGTGTTTCTAAAGTAGAAAATAAAGGATTTAACTCTACTGACATCGTTAATAGGGGATAGGCTTAAGAGACTCTCGTGCTCATGCCGTTCTACCACTCCCTCCAAAACAAAATCTCATTTGATATTCCTTGTAGCGGCTCAGATTCAGGTTAATATCTTTTGTCAAAACCGTTGCTTTTATTTATTTGTATTGAGCCGTAAAACAGTTTGGCAAGAGTTGCAGAAACAGAGTTGAGCATCCCTGCTTACAGAGACTTGAACACGAATAATACATTTGTAACTGAGGTCATAAAACGCAGCATACTCTGGCATATTTTACCAATATTTTAGGATAAAATGTTCAGTTCAGAACTTATGCTTCCACCAACTTGTTGGAAGGGAACTTTCAGGGCTGGAGGTGGATAGGTTAAATAAAATATTCATCTGCCCTGTCAAAAAGGTGGGGAAAAAGAACCCTTAATTTTATTTCCCTGCTCTTGCAAATAATATAAATATTGGTTACCTTAATGCATGGAGAGGTGGAAAAAAAGAATGAAGGTTACTTGACCCTGTCTCAGGGGACAAAAAGAATTGGCTTGGATGTGTAAAACTAAGGCAATTGGTAAGACTTGCTAAGATGCTGCTTCACACCTACAAAGCTGTGTCAGCATTCTGTGTTACAGACTGTGTGTATATATTTATATGTGCTCTGTGTGTGTGTGTGCCTACTGGGAACAGGTGCTTAGCCTCGTTACTGTTGGGCCTGGGGGCATGGACCTGTGTTGGACTACCACATCTGGCCCTATTCCTCTAACAAAGAGGTTGTTTCTGGATACAGCTTATTAACAGCTTTTTTGTCTAAAGCAATGTCTGGCTAGCGATTGTATTGGAAATAAAATGAGGCTTCTGGCATGTCCATTTATGTTTTGTGTTTGAGGAGGAACAAAGAGTATTTTAAAACGAGAGTGACCATATGGGGTCTGACCAAAATTTTCCCTGAACCAGGTTCTTTGTCTTCGACATTGGCAGACAGTGTTTGTCTAGGAAAGCACTTAAGTTCTGAATGTGGTGTTGTGTTTCAATAAAATGCTTTCCACCCTCTAGCACCTTGAGGTTAATGGAAAACTTAAGGGAAAGATAAGGTCTTTGTAAACTTTTACACTAAGACAAAGTAGGCCTCTTGAAAGACTGTAAGTTGGAGAGTAGCTGTGTATTAACATTGGTGATTTCGGTTTAACTATGAGCTCAGCACAAGATACATGTTTCAGTAAATAGTGGAATGTAAAATACCAGTTCTGTTTTATGGAAATGAAAGCACTTCTGAATTTGTTTCTGGTTTGTGTCTAAATGATACTGACATATTTGGGTATTTTGGTTTATTTAAACATTTGGGCTTCACCTTTAGGCAGAAAAAAGGAAGGTATGGTCATTCACCATCTCAACAGGTTGTAATCGTACGATTATGTGTGGGGAAAATATGAGCAAGGTCCCCTCTTCCTCTGGTAGTTTTCACTGTGATTTTGTTCATGCCTTATTTGCTTGTTTCCAATAACTGTTAAGCCTTGCATTGCACTAATGAGAGAGGGCGTGTGTGTGTGGTTTTTAGTTTGTTTTTAACTGCAATTCCGGCTGTGTACAGGAGAGCTTCTCAAGCAGGAGCACTTGTTTAGGAGTATAGTACAGGAGAACAGTACTTCTGTGGGGCTTAAGAGAACTTACTGAGGGGCTTAGAAGCACTATGACTGTAACACTGTTTCCATAATTGTTTCTTATCTTCTCAGAGTTTAGATTTATTTGAGGCAAAGAAGGGATAAATCCTGCTAATGCTGTAATAGACCTATCACAGAAACAAATGCTAATCCTATTTGAACTACTACTATGTTTTTCTGACTAATTCCATCACCTTTAGGAAGCCGGCCACTGTATCCAATAGAAGTTGTTTGAAAGATGAAGTATATTCACTGTTTTCACTTCGCTTAGTTTATTTGTAACAATGAAGGCCAAGAGCTTGTATCTTTCCTATTCTATTCATAACTATATTTGTGTCTTTTTTTTAATCAGTCATGGGAGAATTTAATTTTCCATTGTTAATTATCCTCCTTTTTAATGGTTCTTTCTAGTTCATCTGTACCTCTTGCTGTTAGTATCTTTTTGCGTATTGTACTTTTCCATGTCCTCTTCTGAAAATACTCTTAATTTATGTTCCACATCTGACCAGTTTCCCATCAAAAAGTGCAAAACTTGGTCATTATGTTGCTTTCATGAATATTTTTTAAAGTTCAGCATTTTTTTTTAAGACCTGGGAACATATTTAGGTGTGCTTTTTCTTATACATCTGAAGATACATCAACCTTTAAGAAATTTCTATGAATTCTTATGAACTTTTATTCATTAACTAGAAAGAACAAGTTCATTAGCGTAATAATATGATAAATGTTGTTGAACTTTTCTGCAGAATTCCTGGCAGTTTCATTAAATATGAATAATTTAGTGGTCTTTTAATTAAGCTTTCATGCACTGTTCATGAGCAGGTTGGTTTTAACCCTAATACGTAACTCTAATTATAACAAAATGTTGTAAGATTTATTGCAATGAAGAGGCCTAATTTTTAAATACAGACTATCTCCAGTTTAAATTTCAAAATACCATAGAGTCTTAAGACTAGCAAGATCAAGCTTATGTGTCATCTGTTAAATAAAGTATTTCGTTATTTATTGTGAATATCTTTCACAAATATCTTAAAATTACTATTTCTTTTCTCATTGTTTTAGGGTGATCAACACCTTCTTTTTCACTTTCTAGCAAACAGCTGAATCTAACAAAGAATTCCTATCACACTACATTATTTTTACAGCATTCTTGTAAGGAGAAACATAAATGATGTATGTATTTTCTTTATTTATGTAAGGCACCGTATTTGTCTCTGCTAACACCTAACTCAAGCTAACAGTTATCTGTATCTTGAAGACTAAAATTGGCTGATTCCTGTATGTTCTAAATACATGAACATTTTAAGAGGTAATTATATTTGGAAACCCAATTTAAGTAAAGGAAGAAGCAGCTGTCATATTTCTAGCTGTGTACTAGATTTTCTAAAGGAGGGTTTGAACTTGATGTTGCTTCCACAAGGTTCTTCATTAGCCAAGCTGCCTATTTATTTATAATTTTTACAACAAGGGCATATAAGTCACAGGACTTGAACTGTGTATACTAAGGTATACTAAGTATACCTCTTACTTCTAACGGTGTAGCTGAGGTGAATGGCTGAGAAGAATCTCAGTGCCAGAACTTTAAAACAGATTCATAAGGAGAATAAATTTCTGAACTGAGTATAAAATGTTGCCCTCTTCATGCTGTCCCATTTTAGGGGGTCTTGGCCACTGGGTAATGACACGTATTTGTTTTGGTTTTGTGTCTTAGCTAGTAGATTTGTTTCTAGATGAAAATTTTTCTCATTTTTCCCATAATGTGTTGCAGCCAGAATTGTGAAATCACCTCACACACTGAGATCTGCTTGACCTCTGTCAGCCTAACGGTCTATGAAATTTTAGTCATTGATYTGAGCACAGTGGATATACTGACATACGGTGTTCAGAGGAACTAGCTGTATATGTATTCTTAGAAGAATTTCAGTTAGTGATTTACACTTTATTTTTAATGCTTCTTTTTAGCTATATTTTTCCTGAATAATATACCTTTTTTTTTTTTTTTTTTTTTTTTTTTTTTTTTTTTTTTTTTTTTTTTTTTTTTTTCTTTCTTCTTTTTCCTCTGTCACTTTGTGGTCTTTTGGAGCTCTGGAAAATTCTAAAATTGCAGAAAGAGACGTAACCACGTATAGTCTGAATAAATCATTGAAATGCTTAGTGAAATAAAATCTAAAGATCTGGCAAATAGTTGCATTGTATTTATACACTTGTTATGTAAAACAGTGTTCACACGCTCATTTTTAATAAAGATGAGAAAGTGATCTTTAATTTCCAGATTTTCCTTAGTCTAAGGATTGCCATTATTACCTTGGCAATAAAATCTTCATTTAAAGCCACATGTGCTTGGTCACCACAGAGCCTGGAAGAAGTAAAGCCAGACCTATGTGTTTTTAGTTAAAAGGGCGTGAAAACTCTGTCCTGTGCTCTGTTCGCTCATGGGCTGTACCCTCTAACACTGCTATGGTGCTGAGTGACATTTCAATGATCTAAGTTTGCATTTGTTGTCATGCTGCTAATGTGTTTTTTTTAAATTCCTCACCCTGCCCCAAGAACAGGACTTTAATGTCCACTTACAAAGGGGAGGGGGCTGTGTGTAGTACTCCAAAGCATTACATTAATAACTGCAGTAACAGTATGCAGCTAAAGTATAAAGTTTCACTTTTATGAAACACTAATTCTGGATAACTTCTTCAGAGACTGGGATGTCACACTGAAGTGACATTGCAGAGAAGTACCAATACTTAAACTAGCATTGTTACCAGTTTAGAGAAATAATTTCTCGACATTTTGAGAAGTCATTCTATTTGAAGCACTGAAACTGCTAAATGTATTGGTAAAAGTGAAAGGAATATAGTTGGTAGGGATATAGAGGACAATAGTTTTAAGAAGTCCTGATACGTGCTCATGAAACTATAACGAGCATGCCATCTCCTTGGATTTTCCTCTTTTGCTCCATGTTGGGTTTGAATCTCTGCTGAAATGATCTAAGAAGCATAATCATGCTTGTTACCACATTTAATCTGCTCTTGCTCCCCTCTTTAATTTGTAAATTAATTTGAAATTTGCAAAGTAATGCTGGCAAGCCCATGGAACAGGAGAGGAGAAAGGAAAGCAAATACTGAATACAACAAAAAAATATAGAAATTCAAATAAAAATTTTGAGGCGGGGGGGGAACCACCAACTGTTCTGCTTCTACCGAAATCTCTATTTGACTAATGCAGGTGCTGTATGTTAACTATTTATAGTCACAATGTACTGCATACTTGGATTTATTAAATGTTCTTCATATTTATTACTGTGATCTTTTTACTGTCTGAAATGTAGAGGACCGATCAGGTTTCTGCATTCCTTTCAGTGTATGTGCTCCCTTGGTGCCCTTTCCACTCCTCCTCTGCCTCCTCTTTTGAACAAATTGACATTACTAAGAGATGGATATCAATGGAGATACTCTGGTTCAGCAACAATATCTTAACCACAGGCTGGCATAACAACAATGAAAAAAAAGTTAATCTGCTTACCAGGTGCATATCTCTTGCTGACAAAAAAACAACTTTAGCATGATACATTTTTCTATTTAATTGATAACATTTTGTGTCTGTCAGGACATTCACAGTATATTGTTAAACCTACGTGGTAAAGGAACTGTTGATTGTGTTTGAAGGTCTGAGTGTGTATTGTAAATATTACTGGGATAAGAAGCTCAGACACAAGAAGCTGTAAAGCTGTAATTGCAAAATTGCTATGCAGTAGCTCTTTTTTATATATTCCACATTCATCTCTCTGAGTTATTTGGAAGTTATGCAAGTCAATGCACAGGCATCATTTTGTGTTAAAGAACTAGGGGGGGCATGTCTCCATTGGAAGTCTGGGTGCCTTATTCAGTGCGTTTGCAAGCAGGGAGGGGGAGGCTGATGGAGAAGTGGGTGGAGGAGCAGGTTCAGTTTCTGGGACCGCTGCATCAGGGTAGAGCATTGAGCACGCTTGTACGTGTGTGCCATTGGTCTAAGGGAAGTGCACCCCTTTGAAGGCGATACTGGGCAAACCTCATTTCCAGGAGTAATGGTGGCCTCATGAGCRCAGGAGTGAAAGGGGATTTTGGATGCAGTCACCAGCTACAATCATGCGTATTTGTTTCCTGAGTACCATGAGCTAGCAGTCTGGTTTTTGTCTATAATTAGTAATGTCTACTAAAAATATATTGTATATAGTGTTCCTATTTTTGAAGTCTTTGAAATTTTGCTAAGGACATACTAAGCTAAGTAGATAAGAGGCTTTTTTGTTTGTTTGTTTCTACCAGAAATTGAGTCAGTCCTTTAGTTTTCATATTTGGTGGGGGACTTTCAAATCCATATATATGTGGAACCCAAACAAATATCCTGATTTGGCAGACAGTGGGAACAAACATTGATTTCTGTTGCTTGGTAAGTTTGAAAAGATTGAACKGTATGTTTTAGTACAGTTATAAAATTGTTGGCTTTTTATTTATCTTGGAAGGGCTAAGATAAAACTTTTCATTATTTCATATAAGGTCTTTGCTTAACTATTTCTATTTCTGAACTTAAAATGCAGAAAAATCTGAGATTAATTTTGCAGTCCTGATTATAAATTAAATATTACTGGAAGAGTTAAATATTGACATGAAGACACTGAAATACATACATTTGCACATTGCTTTCTGATATTTCAAAAGAATGTATGGCTATTTGACATTCACGTCTGACACTGGTTTTGAGAGGCCTGTGACTAATACCTGACTCTAATTTCACTCTTAAATGTGCTGTATATCCCCCCAGCTTTTTGACTTTGATGTGAGCTGCTCAAGATTTACAGTCAGAAAGAGTTCTGAATTCCATTCCAAGCTTTTGGAGCTTTCCAAACCAACTTTGTAGTTGGATGAATCTTGTGATATGGGATGAGCTTTCCTACAGTAATCGATGTCTTAATAATTTCACCAGTTTCAATGGAATTACATCAGTTGGGCAAAACTAGGTGATCAAAGGTTATTGACCTGTGTTTCTGGTCATATATCAGTTTAATTAATTTTCACTTCTCGGTCTTTTAATAAAGTATATTTATAACTTTGACCAGATATAGAGAAAATGAATGATAAAAAAAATATAACTGATTGTTATGTTCACTGATGCTAGGTTGTTAACACCGCATTTCAGCAAATAGAGGAAAATTAACTAATGGGTTAAGGAGTATGCAAAGTAGCTTTCAAAAGAGGCAGATAAAATTTAATAGTTTATTCTGGTGTCCATAATTATTATTAGGTATGGGGTTTTAAAATGTTGGTACAAACTGGATATTTAAAGAGCATGAAAATGATTTATGCTTCTAGACAGAATAATCAGACTATCAGTAAAGTGAGCCACAGGACACAATCATTACAAATAGAGACCTTATTTGGATGTTTGTGAGAAGAAGGTGGCTGAATGATACACAGGAGATTGCAATTTCAACAACATTTTAAAGGTCAAAAGTCTTCCTTTCACCAAAAAAAATGTAGGTGTGGTTTTGCTGAAAAACATTCAGTTTTATTTACTGAAAGATTACAAAATTTGCTTCTAATTTACAAGGAAAAAGCCAGGACTGAAATGTAAATTGTTCTCAAGGGTAATTCAAAAGATACTTGAGCATTTTGAATAGTGTTCCTTTTTATTTTAAGCATATTATGTTCTTTTTGCAAGTTAGTCATACTTCCCTGCCTACGGTAAAATAATTCTTCCTATAGAAGAGTGTATCATAAAGATTCTGATATCTTTTGGTACTTTAACAGATATTAAGACAATGACAAAATTACCTATATAATACAAAAATAACAGGAAATTATCCTTCTTGCTTTGAAATAATTTTTTTCCCATGACTTCTGAGAGAATGTGGTGGTGCTGATATTCTGCAAAGTTCACTTGTTGTGGTGACAGGGCAATGTCTGGGCAATTTTCAATATAATTAATTATTGTACCCAAAAAGGAAGTATTGAGCAAATAACATTGGAGGAAGAAGAGCGACTGGAGTATGGAGGAAGGGGCGGGAATGCTGTCACCATCTAACCTTTCCATAAATGTAAAATTATAATCTTGGCAGATAAGAAAGAAGAGATATCCAAGATGGAAGTAATGCCCATTTATGAAATTCAAATACTGCTGACTTTAAAAAGTATTTCGTGGAGCCTGATATTTGACATAAAACATTTAGGTATAATCTCAGCAATAACAACAAAATAACCTTCTCCCCTCTCTCAAACCTAGTCTGAGGTTTCATTACAGAAAGCCTCCCTTGAGAAGGATTTTCTTGAACTACCATTTCATGGAACTTGTGTAAAAAAAAATTTGCTTAGATAAAGTATTATAAGTAGTAGTAGAATAAAGACGTTGACTGAAAAGCAATTTCCTAACAAGGTCTAATGTAAACATCCTGTAAATTATGGGCTAATGTAGATATCTTTTTACATAGTTGGACTGATGCTTAACTTTTAGTTACTCTCTGGTCTAAACCAAGCTTTATACCATTAAGCAGAGGTTGGTTACATCATTAAGAGAGGTTGTGGAATCCCCATCCCTGGAGATATTAAAAAAAAAAAAAAAGTGCATCAATGTACAAGATAGGATCTACCTGGCAGAGGTTGGGGTGGGAAACAAAGATCTCTAACAAGTAATGACTCTGCATCTAAGATGATAGTGCTTTACGTGGTTTATGAGATTGATGTTATAGATGCTATTGTGTTGTTGGTTGCAAATTCTGACTTGTCTCTTTGTCATGTTGTTGCATCTATCCCCCTCCTCTTGGACGTTGCTTAGCTTGCTAGGATCTGCCAGGTCCTTGACCTCTTTCCAGGGGGTCCCTGGGCCACCTCCTGTGGTGCTTGCCATCTTCAGGAGCAGGGATCTTGTCCTCATCTAGCACCTTGAGAGCAGTTGGGGAAAAGAGAGGGGAGCTATAGTTTTCCTCAGTATTTCAGAGCTGTAGCCTTCAGATTTTCTGTTTATAAATACAAAGACCTTAAAATCTTTGGCTATTAATAGTAGAGTAGTTCATCCATTCAGGGGAAATATAGGAGGTATGAGCATGTATGGCATTTTCTCCAGTAAGCCTCAGTTGAATAAAGCAGATTTTAATGTGTTCCTTCATTTCCATTAACTTAATAGCCTAAAATTCTCAGTGTTATACAACTTGTTTTTCATTATTTTTTTCTAAGACATTTCTATTGTTCTTTTTGACTAGTAAAACACCTTAGCCCTTAATTGAGACACTTTCTTTGGACAGAGGGAAAGCAAAAATAAGACAAAAACATTCTTCAGCTATGCAGGAATACGTGTGTCTTATTTATTRCAGTATTTCAGCTGAGCCCTGTCATTACCTTAGATCAGGCATTTGAATGTGTTTGTGTCTTGCTTGGTGGGGCAAATGTGTCATCTTTAATATTATAAGGTGAAAGTGCCAATAAATAAAGCCAAATGCTGTAGGTATGCAATTACAAGGGTGTGGGAGTTTGTACTGATTTTTGAGTGATATGCAAAACTGTCTATTAATATTTCTTAAATTATTGTCATGGTGTAGTTTTAGATAAACTTCAATATATATTTCAGCTGAATATTGTTTTCAGTCAATGCAGCAGAAGGAATCTGATTAGGTTGTGTAGAAAAATGATTCATAAGCAATTAAGAAAGCTTTATTTAAATCCCTGATTTTTGCATAAAATAATTCTAAATACAAACTAAATATATACTGTAATTTACTGGAGGCTGGTTGTTTTGTTTTGGGATTTTGGGGGTGTGTGTGTGTTTTTGGGTTTTTTTCCAAGAGAAAATGTCAACAGCGATATTTGCCAGTGCCAGGCCAAATTATCATTATTTACATTATAGTATAAAAGTGCCATCAAGCATGCAAATGCAAGTTAAACAATACAATAAACAATGCTTACTATATTATACCAGTAGATACCTTGTTTTTAACACTAAAGTTTTCTTGTTCACTTCCAGTCACTGTTATAGTTAATGCGATCTCATTCAAAGCATATTAGGGCTAAGAGAAATTACTTTTTTTATTATTATTTTTGTACATAGGGTAATATTTGGTTTGCAGCTATTTGATTTGACTGTATGCAATTTTGTGTGGTGAACCCTTTTGGGTCCACTGTATATCAGGTTGATTAGGAATTATTCTGTACAGAACAATTTATCATCTCAGAAATGGTCTGCACAGAGCTGCAGCTAGACTCTTCCTGCTGCCTGATTTATCGGCTTGTTTCAGATAGCATCCTAGTGTAGACTCAGCCCAGGTATTAGCAGCTTTCAATGTACCTGTAAAATCAAACCCACTAACTAGGCCAGTTGAACATGTCTAGGTTATATATCTGAAATTACTACTGACTGAAACCATTTCTGTGCTGTCTGAGCTTATGCTAGTGTCTTCATTAAATGCTTGTAGCTAGGAGCTTTGCACTTGTCAGACTAGATACATGAAAGTACTTGAGCCTTTTTGAACCCTGTGGGATTGAAGCGTTGTTTTAAGCCAAGAAGCGCACCAAGTGCTTTGGTGTATTTGAGCCTTAACACATCACGCATTTTACAGGAATAGGCTCATGTTTCTGTGTATGAGATTAAATACAGGTGCCTTTCTCTATATGCATAGTGCAAACTTTGGCAAATGCTGCTCAAGCAGTCACCGAACTTCAGAAGTTTGTAACTAACAGCATGAAAGTCACTTACCATCTTGATTTGACATTATAAGAAGCATCTATTATCTGTATTAGTTTCTTATTATCGTCCTATATTTCATACAGAAACAGTAATGACACAAATACGGTATTTTTAGAGTAAGGATTTGCAAGATGTCAAGTTACAGCTCAGCAAAAAATTATCCAGTCCCCTCTGGAGATGCTCTGAAAGAGTATCCCAGAAATATGATAGCTCTTTGCAATTTGTTTGATAGAAAGCATAAGTTTCTGCATATTGAAGACAAAATGAAATCTTCCAAAACTCTGGGTATGCTTAAGTTGTGCTGTTAAATTTTACAGAAAAAAATCTGTAGTACTCCCTATCAGTTGTATGTATATTTCATTCTGTGCTAATTAGTGCACAGCCAAATTCAGTTAAGAAGGCAATGCACTGGACTGAGAGGAGTTGAGCTGAGGTATTTGAGACAGGCAACTGACAGTGACTCTTACTTTCTGTAGTGTAGATTACCAAAATGCCACGTGTAGAATCACTAAAACATGCAGTCATTGAACACAATAATCAAAGGCAATCAGAAAATATTAGTTCTTTTTCTTGTGTGCATATTATACAAAGAGAACATCTTTCTAGGTGTTCTGTTTATTTTCTTTGTTTATACTTAGTGAACAACCCTATGAGGTACTCATCAAATATTCTCTGAGGGGAGAAAAGTATTTGATGTTTTTGATTCAAAGATCAATTTAGCCATAGAGTATATTTCTGTTTTCAGACAATTTGTATAGATATGGCTGGCTGCAAATTTAAAAGTCTGATTTCCAGAACAAGTAATAATCTTGTTTTTTCATGAGTTTGCGTGAAAGAAGAAAAAAATAAAAAGGTTAATTTTCTTATCATAAAGTTGTCTGCTAGAGTATTGTGAAAGAAAAGAAAAACAATGAAAACTGGGTAGGAGGTGGCAATGTTCACCTAGAACTGAAGTGCTAAAATATGCATATCAAAATATGCAGGGGTTTTTTTTGCTTAAGTAGAATAGAAGGACTGCTTACTGATTCCCATTATTTTGATTAATATCTAGATTTATATTTAAACAGTAGTTAAACAGTGTTCTAGGCATAATTCAACTGTTGTCCATGATCTTGTTATTGTCGTGATGGTTGACAAAACTAAAGCAGATGTTATGCTCAATATCTTGTTACAGGCAAAACAGAAACACACTTTTTAAGGAAAGTCAGAATTTGTTATTTTCTTAATTGAAATCTTAACAGACTAATCTAAGAATTATTTTTAGCAGTTCAGATTTAATTATTACAGAAAGAGAAATGATAATAAAGAGAATACTAGTACAGAAAAAAACGTAATAAAATTAAATAATAATACAGTTAGTACAATAAATAATAATACAGTTAAATGCACAAATCCTAGTAGTTCTTAATCTTTCATTGCTGCAAGAAGTAGTGAGGGGGAAGAAGGAAGGAAAATATGGCAAGCTGTCAGCATCCTTTTGCCTGAAGAAGTCTGATCATGATGTTTTCTTCCTCCTTGCCCTAGAATGTATAAAACTTGAGATATTTTTATATGTTTGCTAGGACATCTTTGCACCTCGTTGTTTCTTCACTGTTCTGCAAATGTGCTCTGTGGTGAATTTTACATATGTTAGATACTTGTTTCTTTGTTCTGTTGCCCCCAAACCCAGTTTTGTCCAGAGTTGGATGATTGTTTCTTCAACCGACCATTAGTGAGTAGTTTGCAGACCCACGGGTTTCCATTGCCAGCCTGCAGCCCATCTCTTGACATCCCAGGTACTCCAGCTGCCTCTGGTGCTGCCACTTCTTGAGGCTTCTGCTATCTTGCCAGGTCTCTATTCCTTTACACTATGTTATTCTACTAAAGCCATAAATACCCCAGTCTACACAGAATAACTACTTGCTGCTACCATATATATAAAAACTATGTGTGTACCATACAGAAATAAGTAGATGTAAACCAAGTTAAGCATACCCATCTGGTTGTTAACAAATTCCTGTTATAGCTAAACCAAGTAAAAAGAAAGCTCAAAGCAGGTCAAGGCAAGCTCAAAGTGAACAAACCTGATAAGCCTTAGTCCTGAGGCCTTGCAAACTCAATAATGAGCCTGTGACCTACTACTAGTGATGGCAATACTGTATTTATAAGACCACAGGGCTACACATACAGTTTGTTGTTCATTTGCTTCTGAAGGGACAAATCTGAACAATGCTGCTACTAGGCAAATGTATATTTTGATCAGGTATTTACATCTCATTTTAATCACATGAAGAAAGAATACATTATTTGTAGTCAATGCAAACATTGACACCAACTGAAATATGCACATTTCTAATCAGAATAAATTATTAGACTTCCAGACAGTTATGTCAAGAAGGTCCTGTTTATTGAAAAAAACTATTTCACATCATTTTGCTGTTGACATGCATAACAGCAATAGCTAATGTTTGGGGGAAATAACTTTCACCTATGTACTTGCGTAGTGTCGAACTGCAGGTATCTTGGTAACATTTTTCAATATTTACAGCATACTTTATGAATTTTAGACAATATTTTTCTCAGCAAGATTTTGACTATGTGTAATTTGTTTTCTTGTTCTTTTTTTAATGAACGGAAAACAAAAAAGTTGATAGGCAGCATTTCAATTCAAAAACTGTAGCTGTTCAAAAACTTTAGTAGGAAGAGGTAACATTACACTGAGGATCCAGCATATTGGTTTTTATATCTGTAACACATTTGGGTTTTCTGTAAAATTAGCCCACAGACCTATTTTGGTTTATCCACTTGTTTGGAGTTTACGGATAAAACTGTCTTACTCTTTTTCAGTAATAATCCTGACTTAATTAATATGCTATAAATTGTTAATATGTTTATGATGTGATCTTTAAATATAATCAGAAAGGTAGACGCTTAAAGTATGGATGTTATAATTTCCATAAAGACATGCAGCCATTTCTTCCAGTTCAAGCAAGAGCTGTAGAAATATGCATCATTTTTAGAATCATGAAGGGATCTTGGGAGGCTGCCTAGTCCAACCTCCTGCTCAAAGTTAGGTTAGATTGCTGAGGCCCTTGTCCAGCCAAGTTTTGATCTCTCCAAAGATGGGAGTCTCCAAACTCTCTGGACAACCTCTTCCAATGTTTGACAACTCTCTCTGTGAGGAATGTTTTCTTGCAAGTAGTTGGAGTTTCCCCTGCTGCAATTTCTGTTTGTGACCTCTCCTTTTACTGAGCACTTCTGGAAGAAACCAGGTCTATCTTCTCTCTAGATCCCTGTTAGGCAAATAAAGGCAGCAATTAGATGTCCCCTGAACTTCTGATCTCAGACACAACTCTCTCAGCCTCTCCTTGCAGAGGTCTGACAGGGTACAGCAGTGGTGAATAGTTCCCCACCTGTTCCTTTTGACAGAGAATGGTGACTTGCTTGAATCCAGTCCATCTGGTTATTAAATGTTACTATTCTGATGCTGCTTTTCAATAGTAGAAATAGATGAAGAAAGAAAAGGGAAAAAATAGTCGACTTTAAGTTGGTTATAGGATATAGTTTAGCATTGCAGAATTTCTTTCTCCTGTGGCCTAAGATATGGGACTTTCTCCTTCCTATATAGTATGATATAATGCTTCTTATACCAGTGTTTTTAAGCACACATCTCTAAAGCTAAAATGTTTACTAATTTAAGGTTTTCATCCCATGAAACAAAAGTGGTATTAAACATTGTATTTCATTATTTTCAAAGAAATGTTACAAGGTTCTTAAAAATGAATCTTATTTGGTTTTTATTGAATTGACCTAAAAACTGGCACAGAAAAATAGGAAATAGGAACATGGGAATAAAAGAAGCCAATCCCTTCATAGAGTAGTGAAAGCCATCTAATTATCCCTTTCATAGGGTGACCAAATAACATTTTAAAGTAGGTGGGGTTGGGAGGCCTTCTCAGCCTAAATATATCTTCAGTGTTACTCCTGGGATTGTTGGGTTGAGGTTTTGTTTGGCCTGAATTTACAACCAAGGCTGTAACTTTTTTGTTTATACCAGTATTATYCTTCCTTTTACATGAGAAGAGAATTTTGTTTGCTTTGTTTTTCACATAAGGCGCTTTTATATACATGCGTTATTTTCCCTGTTGGTCTGTTTTTGGCTAAGGTAAACAAGCCAAGATCCTCTCCTTTAACCCTGTAGCCTGTCTATTCCTCAACCTAGGATTCATTTATTTTTCAGTTGTAGCCTGAATTCATCTTCCTTGAAAACAAGTGGTTATGCCGTCTTCATGTGAGTCTGTGTGTGCTACTGCCTGCGGTTTTGTGTGTAGAACTAAACTTATTTCCACTAAAACTACTCTTCAGTGAAGTTTCTTTTTGTGTCCTTTTACATTGTAGAAGCCATACTGGTATTTTCTCTCTTTGTGACATATGATCACCTACATATTCATCTTTCTCTTTAGGTAGGACCTCAATTTATTATTTTATCTCCACAGTTTAAATGTGGCTTTCTGTTTCCTAATTTTCTCTCAGTAAGATTTTTTTTTTTTCCTTTGATATCATAATTTTTTTTAAGTGTCTGTCGTGGTTTAACCCCAGCCAGCAACTAAGCACCACACAGCTGCTCGCTCACTCCCCCCACGGTGGGATGGGGGAGAGAATCGGAAGGGTAAAAGTGAGAAAACTCATGGGTTGAGATAAAGACAGTTTAATAGGTAAAGCAAAAGCTGCGCACGCAAGCAAAGCAAAACAAGGAA
>JAYKAV010003371.1:69188-85535 GCA_035582835.1 Phoebastria nigripes | reverse complement strand
GTCACATGGTATGGAATACCCCATTGGCCAGTTGGGCTAGCTGTCCTGGCTATGCTCCCTCCCAGCTTCTTGTGCACCTGGCAGAGCATGGGAAGCTGAAAAGTCCTTGACTAGTAGGCTACTTAGCAACAACTAAAAACATCAGCGTGTTATCAACATTATTCTCACACTAAATCCAAAACACAGCACTATACCAACTACTAGGAAAAAAAAAATAACTCTATCCCAGCTGAAACCAGGACAGTGTCCCTGCTTCAACAACAATCTATAGCTCAGGGAAAAAAGTTAAAGGAGAAATAAAACCTTAAATGGTGAAAAGTTTGAAACCGGTATATGTCTACCTATCCATAATTGACTGCTGTTGTATTGAGGGGAGGAGATCATGGGAGAAGGCTACAGATTGTGAGTGGTTGGGTGCGAGCAGGGGCAAGCACAGCTGGGTGAGGGGTCTCTTCTGCTGGGCCTCATGTCCCAGAGCTGCATCCTCCAATCCCACAGAGAATGTTGCAGATCATGTGGGTGTCGTCAAGTTAAAACCTCAGTTAAACTGTACTGTCTTTCAAGTTTACAAAGTGTCTAAGTTTTCACTGTGTTGCAGGGGCAGGGGACTGATAGCAGTAAACCAACGTTTACTTTTTCCACTTCCAGACCCTAGGTAATGTATAAGACCAAATGAAAGAAGCAGTACTCATTTTCAGCTATCCAAATAGCACAGTTTTCATATTTATTCAAAACTGCCTGAAGGCTGAAAAACACTAGCCTAATTATTGTTCTTAGAGTAGAGATCATTTGTGAGCACAAATAATACCATAGGAAGCAAATAAAAGAAAAACAAAGATAGGTCCTTGGAGACCTAAAAGTCATGATGGAAAGAGAAAACATGATGCTCTGAAGTGGTAAATTTTAATCTGATGAATATCAAAGTGTTGAAAAGTGTGTTTGAGCATTTTGTAGCAGCCGTGTTGTTTTGTGGTCAACAGTCTTCAACAAAATAAAGGGAAATTAAGGAGCAATCTCACTCAGCATATGTCGCATTCAAGGTACATCGAGTGTGTGTTTCAGAAGAATAACAGAAAGGAAAGATAGACAGAAAATTGCCAGGATAAGCCCTTTTGGTACAAATACATAGAATCTCAATTTACCCTACTTCTTTACAGATGCAGGATTAGAAAATGAAAAAAAAAAATTTCCATTTAAAAAACCCCCTCCAAATTATATCTTTTAAATTAGAATGCCCTTATTTCACAAGAAGGGCAAGGCAAGCCTCAGAATGGGTGAAATCCTGCCCTCTTTAATATGTGGGATTTTTTTTCCTCTGAATTTGAAAGAATTATGATTTCATAAAGTCTCCTAGATAGACTGCACAATAATCTTGCCCAGATGAGAGGATTTTAGAATAAAAATCCTCACTGACGCTACCAGAGCTTTTCCTGTACAGATGGGAACCATTGAATCATCTGGCCATTATACTGTCTTGCATAGGATTTAATAAGATTGAAGAGAGTTAAAAAATACGGGATAAAAATAAGAGACACGTAACTATTTTGCTGAAAAGAGCTTAAAGAGAGGGGAGGTTGACAGAGGCACTCAAAACAGCTACTGGTAAGCGTTCGCATAAAACAAGAAATAATTGATCCAGATGAAAGATAACAAATTAAACCTAGTAAAAATAAATGGTGTTTGTACAATGCCTGCAATTGTATAATTTAAACGTCCACAGTATGATAATTCTACATCTAATAGTTTATCAGATTAAAACACGATTAAGCATTTATGTAAGGAAAATAGTAAAATCCAAACAAACAAAACCTACAAGCGTCAAAGTGCAATTCTGGATTCTCCCAGGTATTGATTTGGAAAAAGTCTTTTTCCACATTATTGTTGATTTAATGATTTCCCTAGTATGAGACATCAAATACTCTGAGCAGGATCAGGAAAATGAATGGCATTAGTGAAGCTGGGATACTGCAAACCTGGTCTTGTATAACACTCTTCATGTTATCTGATGAAAGTTTGCATGTATTAGCTCTAAAATTAATTTGCTTAAGGGCATTTAAACATTAGCAAATTTAGAGCAAGTTGCGTAATCTACAGATTGAAAGTGTTCTCATACAAAATTAAACTGTTCCGTTTCTTTCTCAAATTAGTTCCCCAGGTAGCTGCACTAGAACCAGAAGGATACAAAAAGTATCACTCTTAAATCTACTTGATACCAGAGAAAGTTCATATTTCATAAAGAAGAATTGATAATCAAAGACTCAGGCTGCCTGTAGCTGGAAGCTGGGTTTCCACCATGGAGTTATGATGTCACAGGCAAGTTTTGGGTTGGAAAGAACTGTTTTCTCACATGAACAAATGGACAAGTTCAGTAAATTGCATTATCATATTTGGAAGTATTTCATTAGTTAGTCTACTTATTGAACTACTAGTAGTGACCTCCTCAATGCTCTGATTCTTTGAGATAGTCTTCTACTGCCTTTCTAAGGCCTTTGCTTTTTCAGCGTTGTTACCACAGGGACTAATGTAAGGAAGGAAAGAGACTGTTTTCCTTTAATATGGTCTCTGGGTAATACACTAACAAAGTAACAAACAGAACTTGGATCATCGTAACAATACCTCAGCTTAACTAGAAAACAAAAGAATAGCAAACAAAACAAATGTCAACAACTCTGAATAGTTAAAACTATGATTTAGTGATAACATGTAATTATTCCAGTTTCTGTGGCAGGATGCAGGAACTTACACACCATAGAATGTATTTTTTCTTCTAAAATAGGTTTCAAACAATAATATTCATATTTATACCTTTGTTTCTTCTTTTGATGATTGCTAGACATGCTTAACCATCTTTGTGTTAAGCCACTGACAGTTCATAAACATCAGCTATTGTTGGAGAATATGAACAGGATAGGGTGTAGCATTGTTATCACACATGTTTCTGTAGAACAGTGTTCAAGAGTTTCCACAAGTATTTTGTTCTCAATTCAGGTTCAAACCTCCTTAAAATTTTCTGGATATCTCTGTATAAGCAAGGCAATTAATGAAATAGAACAGTGTGTTAAACCATCACTACCAGAACTGATGATACCATCATGGGCATTTTAGCCAAAATCATGGTCATTGTAGGTAGTTTGAGTGCTGCCTCGCATTTCTCTCCTTCAATTTTTGACACTGACTGCAGAGCAGTCTTTGTGATGTTCACAATTTTTATACCTCCTTTTTGGTGGGTATAATTTGACTAAAGCTCCACACAAAATAAATGAACCAAGAACAATTTAAAGTATGTAACAAGAACTTAATTTGGGGCTAATCAGATTCTTGGTTTTTATTAGTTTTGGTAACATTCACTTGAGCTGAATTCTTGTTGGATAAGTAAATATCTATTTGGACATGGTTTCTTCAGACTGGTTTACCGAACATAATGGAAATCTTCTAATTGTTTTCAAGAAAGCAGAAATTCTACCTCAAATACTCCACACGCTGATGTTCCACCAAAAATACTCAACATCCTTTGGAATAGGAGTTTCAAGGAGCATTCATGTAAACTTGTTCCCTAGAAGAAAAAGTGAGCAAAACCTCAGTGATGCTGATGAAACCTAAAGGGATAGCAGCTAGTGCAGCTGTGTGAGGGTGATGATGCCAGGATAGCAGCTTTAAAACACCTGGAGAAATGCAAGATACATATTACTTGACAAAACTCAAAAGAACACTGAAATGAGACCCTTATAAAAGGGCTCAAGAACTAGGAAATTAAGGAGGTGAAAGCAGTACAGGTATAATTTTGAGGTTTATATTGAATTCAGAAAAAAAAAATATCATATGGCTATGAAGTAGAATAAAGACTATACAACTAAGATAGCTATATCAACAATTGCTTTTCAGTATTCTGAAAATGTGTTGCTTTCAATATTTATGAGTTTATTAAAAATTTAATTATTTAATGGTTATTACCAAGAGACGATCAAGGTCAATAGTGTTTTTTATACCACTGTTTGTTTTAACATAGCGGTGAGAAATAAATTTAAAACTTCCTTAACTCTTCAGTTAGCCGCAGCCCACAAAATCAGAAGAATTAATCATCTTCTGTAAGGAAAGAATATGTGATTAGATGATTCATTTTAAGTTCATGTCAAGTTCTAAAAAGGAATCAACTTCAGTTTTTCATCTTAGTTGGGATGAAGGATGAAATTTGAAATGCCCGCATCTCTCAGGAGAGTACTCTCTCGTCTAAAAATTCTGATCTGAATTGCTCAGTGGAGTCCTACAGCTCTATATAAGATGCTTTTATGTGCACTATTCACATTCTGAGTCATGTAAACTTGCGAGAAAAGGAGGAAAACAACGTAGAGTGAATGTTTAATGTTCTACAGATCACTCCACGCGTTAATTTTTTCAATAACACAGATTACACTTCTACATTTACTCTGCAGAGCACTGCATATGACAGATATATTATAGCACACCAAATAGTTTCTCCCCTGTTTCATGTTTGATGAAAAAGGCATAAAAGATAATGGAAAACTCGGTTTTGAAACAAAAAGCACAGCTGCTAATGCCAGCATGAATTTTTGAGCTATATGGAGCAAGACAAAACAGAGTATGATAAGGTGTGCCAAAATACAACAAAACATTCATATTGAGAGTTTTCTAATTATTTCACATTTATCTAATCAAAACAAACACTGCTGGAAGAGCTCAAGTAGAACAGGGATGATTATTCTTCAAGTCTTGATGCTTAAAATTAGGTATCTAAATCTTCAGTTAGACTCTAAGGGAGTCTGGAAGCTAACAATGCTAAAATATGAATTGAAATGTGAAGAGCTGGATGCTTGTATATCAAAATAATTGTCTCCTTGCTTTAGAGTCCATTGAAGGAAACAACATAAGAATAGTCTCAGTCATATGCTAAATAAAAACCATTGCCCTACAGTTAAAATCACTAGAATTGTCCTTTCTGGGAGATTTGGAAGACTGTATCAGGAATATAAAATAATGACTACTCACAAAAGGAGAAATGTTTGGTTGATGCAGAAATATCTATAGCTTGTTCATACTTGAGTTCCAAAACAGACAACAGTTTCAAAAGCTGCAAGATGGAATCAGTTGGAAAAATCAAGTACAGCTTGGATGAGTAGGAATTTTACTTAATTCCTTCAAAGACAACACATGGAAAGAATAGTATAAACTGAAGAATGCCTTATAGTTTTCCTAATACCACACAAACATTTGTCTATCCAAAATAGGCTGTATGAATTGACCTGTACACAGTACACTCTCTGCAGACTGGTTATTAGTAGGTTAAGAACAACTGTTGGGTGTATATATATGTATAATGAATAAGGGCAAGTTGTGTGGTGACCTTATTTTTGTTTTAATTACAATCAATTAATTGTTTCAGATGGGTAATGAATGAGGGATTTGAAAGCAAGACTTGAAAGCTAGGACAGAATTTTAAGCAGGTTAGCCATACATTCAGGTGAGGTTTACTGAACAGTCATTGCTTATAGGTTTGAAATGGCACTTCTGCATCCTAGCATGAAGGGTTAGTCTTTGATGAAAGTGAACTTGGCAAATACTTCACAGAATTGGATAGAAATAAGATCCATGCATCAAAATATGTCTAAATAATCTATATTATTTTTCTGCTTTGTTTATATGACAATACATTTTTTCATCCTTTTCCAGCTAGGATTTAATTTTGCACCCATCACACTGTTTCATATGTAGTCATGCACTGTTTCATATGTAGTCATGCACCGTTTCATACATAGTCAAATAGAACCACTGGACCAGCTGCATACTTAGTTAAATGGATCCACAGGCAGCAAATCAAAGCGCTTGCTATAATCCTACTTTTAATGTTTGAAAATAGACATGTTATACCAGTTTCATTTTCCTGAACTGTTTGTTTAACTCTGCTTTTTCTTAAGTTGCTGTTGGAATGCTTTAGTATACTCACAGCACAATGAAGTTGGCTTTGCTTTTGCATGTTTGGGTTTAAAGTGATGCTACTGCTCTGACTATAATTGTACCACCAAATTTAGAAAAGAGTGAAAGCATAATCTCAACAAAAGCCCATATCACAGTTTAATACTGTGTTTTATTTTAAAACTGTGTTTCAAAGAGTGTTTACTCTAAATAAAGCTGAACTACCGATAGGTTGTATATTATCTTAGTCTGCTTTGCTGCTACAACTAGACTGACACCTGTGCCTGACCTAGCGTTAAACTAGCTACTGAGGTATCTCCATCTTGCATGATAGGGTTAGCAGCCACAGCTGGGATAGATAAGAAATTCATACTTACTAATTTTGTCTTACATCCACAGAGACTTAGACTACAATATGGTCCTGTGTGAACAGCAGTTTTACGTAAGAGAAAGTAATTTTGCTATACTTTTATGGCTGGTCTAAGCAATTCTCCTAATAGGCCTTTGTATTGCTTGGCACCTAACACAGGTTTCAGTGTAATGTGATTTTAGTTTGAAGGGCTTTGGGTAATTATCTGCTATCCAGTCATATTGTTGCTGATTCCACCGTAAGCTCCATTATGTCTGGTAAAGCCTGTAAGTAGTGCATAGTACTGGAATGCATTTGAACAAATATTGTCCTGTTGATTTTGTTTTCTCCCCACTTTATTTTTGGAGCACTATCTAATAGAGCTGAGCAAATATATCACATGAACAACTCATTAATTTTGCCATTCCTGTATTTGCCAAATCACTGGTTCTCAAACATATTCATTACTCAAAGTTATGTGGGAATTTATTAGGTGGATAAATCTTCATCTGTAGGCAATTTTTAATAGATGATTATGAAGATTACCAATTTACATTGGGTTTATTCTGTTCTATAATAGGAGATGTAGATGTTCTAACACGACTTGCAAATTGTTGTTATTTTCAAATAGATGCTGAACTGAGCTTCCTTAATCCAGTAAGTCAGAGTAATAGTTTTTGTTTACAGTTCCCATTCTTTGGATGGAACCATTAATGGAACCATTAATGATTCATCCCTCAAACTTTCTCCTCTGCTTCTTTCCTTTTGAACAAAATCTTGCTAAGTACTTTCCAGAAAAAAAGCAGGTGAAATATGATGTGGCCTTTCCATGTCTCTTTTTCCTTTCCTCTACCATGTGTACTGAGTTTTCTTATCCGTTCTCCCTCTCTAGCCCTTCTACTTGTTCCAGGAATTTAATTTTGTTCTCCCTTCCTCCTTCTCACCTGCTTTTTTCTATTCCTCAACTCTTTCTTTTGTCTCTTTGTCGCTTCATGTTATCTCTACTTCCTGTACTTAACTGTCTGGAGAATATTTTTGTCTGTGATCTTGTCTTGCCATTTAACCTCTTTGACTGTTCCACTGGTGTTTCTCTCAGGAATACCCTTTCCTGAAAATATAACTCTGAGTCCTATGTTTCTGTCTTCCAACCCCTTGTCTTCTCCCCCTGTTTTTAATACTGTCAATTCAATATTGGTTGTAAGTCAATTTACCCAATCCACACTGCTCTGTCTAAACCGCAACTTCAGATTTTTCTCAATCACCCCTCAAGATTGTGGAAGACACCATTACATTGTGAGTAAAATACTTCCTATAGGAAATGTGTCACCAGTTGCAAAAGACTGAATTTATGTTGTGAATGGGACAGCACTATTGCAGGTGGAGTAAGGAGAGGGGTTTTTTTATCCACTTGGTTGCTGCCTTGAAATTTGTCTTCTGCCTCTTTGGTGCTTAGTAAGTCACTAAGAACAAACACCTCATGGGTGATTAGCAATTACATGTGCCTGAAGAAAATAGTTTTTGAAACTAGATATTTTCTCACCCATATCTATTCACTGCATAGAGAGCTGCTGGGGAAAACCAGTTGTGGTCTGTGTGAACAGAGATTGTGCTGGAACATACATGCTCACAGAAAAGTGCAAATTGAGTAAGCATATTGCACCTGCATTTCAAACCTTGTGATTTACTTAGCAACTTAATAGTCTTTTATTAAAGCTTTCTAATGTACTTTTATATGAATGTCACTTGATATCTTAAACATCTACGCTTACAAGTAGTGCCTAATATATTTTTATAATGTGTGCTCTGATCTGTGTAAATCTATGAATTCTGAAACTTCAGAATGATGTTGACTTCCTGACTGAAAACAAGTAAATGATTTAGCAGAGATGCAAATGTAGAAGTGTGGCATGTATTTTGATCCTGTTCCAAAATGTTGACAGTATAACTGTATTATATGTATCTTTGGACTTTTTTAGTGAAAGAATACAGTGCATGTATATTCTGTAGCACACATTGAGCAAGTRAACACAGCAGGCGTATTTTACAGGGAATATAAATAGTTTTACTGAATGAATACTATTGGATTATATCAGGCAAGCAGTACCATTTATGTTAAAAGAAGCGCATGCTGTGATTTTTCTGAAGTCTCTTTGAAGTTCAGTTGTGTGTCTTGTCTCTTTCTATTGTACTAAAATATTAGATCATCACTACTGATGACTTGTAATCACTGCTTTTAAATTTACGTGTTGATTGATAAGGCAGGATTATCATGTGATTAAGAATGAATAAGAAATGGGAAACTTCTGTTCCCAGCAGTGCCCCAGATTTCTTTTGTGACTGCTTAAACAGCTTAGCCTCTTGGTATTCTTTTTCCCATTTAAGCAAAAAGAGGGCATCAATGTTTTCTTTCCTCGTGGAAGTATACAGGAGTAATGTCTCCTGTATTTGTGAATACTAGTAAGGTAATCAGACATGTGTTAAGGATAAACACATAAATTTCATTTATAGTGAATTTCAACTGCCGATTTGTAATTGCTTTTAGAAACAAAATAAGATTTTTTTTTTTTCCCTGGCATTTTTCTTCCAAATTTCATCATAGTCATGTGTGACTGGGTAATCCTTTTTAAACAAATTTCTATAAATTCAGAAAGAATGAAGAACAAGAACCTGCTCGGCCTGTTTCTAACTCCAATAAAAACTACATGAAGGATAGGATATACTGCAAAAAAAAGAGATCTTTTAACTGAATATTTAGCAAGCTGTAATGCACTCTCTTTTTTTTCCTTTTTGAGTAAAGCACTTGGAGAAAATCTGATATTTTTGACAAATCTCAACTTTTTAAATATTACTGGTGAAAATAGATTTTTACATTTAATTGGATAGTATGTCATACGTAATTAAAAATCTGTCATTTTAAATTAGCTATGTTTTGGAGGAGAATTAGTTGAATCCTGCAATGGGTTCATTGAGATGTACAAGAAATGAAGAGTTTCAAGTAAGCCTTTTGCATCCCTCATATTATTTAAGAAATGTGTGCCTATTAACACCTCACACCATGTTACTGGCAGAAGGAAGGTGGTTTCTTGTGAATGTCAGAGTTTATAGTGACCTATGAAAAAGGAAGGAAAATGAAATAAAATGGGTGCAGAATATAAGACTACAGCTTTAATTTTGTCTCAGGAACTACATTACAGATAAGAAGAATGAAGATATCCTTTTCTGCATTAGGATTTGCCAACATGAAACTGGCACACTAGGCCTTTTGCATCATCTCATTCCTCTGTACAGGACCAGTGACAAAATGGTTAAAAATTAGTTGCAAGGGGAAAAGGAGACACTGGGATGTGAGGGATGAAATTTCCATATTCCTTGAACTTCTTGGCTTTCTTTTGTTCTGTTTTTCATTTTACGATTCACTCTGATTGTTATAATGTTGTCTGGAAAGACAAAGAAGGATTCTGGCTGAGTAGAACTGTGGACTAACTGATACGTAAGACAATGACATTGTTTCCCAACTGAAAAGTGTACCGCATTTTTTACCATATCTAGTTGTTGTAATATCAGTATGAACCTTTGATAAAATTTATCTCCTAAAGAAGTGGAAAGTTCTGTAATATCAAAGTCACAAAGACAATAAGCCAGAATATTTGTCCCATTTAATATTACTTGTGCTCTTCTGGGACAGGCTGATCGCTCTCAAGGAGAGACAGGGTAAGATGTGCCTATGAATTTCATTATATTCTCCTCTTGTTCTCTAGAACTGTAGGAAATGTCTCTTACCCTGTACAGATACTGGAGTTCACAGACCTGCTTGCTTCAAAGTCAGTAAGTGCATTGTTTGAAGAACAGGTTCCTTTATATTCTTAGTACAACTTGGGGTGGAATCAGATATATGATGAGATATACGTCTAGGAGTGAATTAAGCTACACATCAGTGTATATTAATTTAGACTTCTGTTCCAGACATGCAATCACTATTTAGATTGGCTTATTCCCTAGCAAAACCCACTTGAAAACAAGCAATCATGTTTCATCTTCATGACACAGAATTAGGACAAATGCAGGAACTCTCAAATTGTAGGAGAAATGATTCTCTAGTGCTGTAATGATCAGACAATTCAGGGATGCTTACAGACTGCACGGGGCATTTGAGTACACCTGGTGTTTGAACGCTGCCTCAGAAGTCTGCATGGCTTTTTAAAACTTCTGTGAAGATTCATTCCTATAATAATGCGTAACATAAACAAAAGGATGATATTTTAGGTTGCAGTTTGCTGTGACTGTACAAAAGAATGTTTTTATATCTTGTTGAGCCAACTTATCAATTGCTGCTCAAGAGGATTTTTATTGGTGGGGGAAAGGTTACCTAAACTGCAGTGACAGTGGATATTAAAAATTTGCCAGTGTGCCTCAGCCTCAGGTTAGGGGGTGGTGATGGTGTGGGTTTGTTGTTGGTGTTTTTTTTAATAGGGTATCAGACAGATCTACCTAGAGCTTGCAGGTGACTGTTACATGTTACTTTCTCTTGGAAAGCACAAGAATATGTAAGGGAAGATAGGGGCCCTGACAGAACTTCTGCTTAAAAATAAATCCAGCCTAACGAGGCTGATATAGGGTGCTTGCTACTTTATCGATACAATTTCAAAAGCTATCCTTTCTATAAAATAAGTTAAACAGTTATTTTCTATTCTATCACAAACCAGCTAAAACACCTAGCTACACAGCATCTGTCTCCAGAAATCACCCCTATGTGTGACTTTGAGGAAATAAGGTACAGAGTAGAGAATATTCCGTGTTAGTGGACAGAAGTAAATCATGGCAAATGTGCAAAGATGTCAGGATTACTACCACAGAGCTTCATAGGTAAAAATTCAAAATTAAAAGTACCTAAATAGGTTGGAAAACCAACTTAAAGACTAAACAAGCCAAATACATTGCCATTCTTGTTAATACCTAATCTTTATGAATTAAATTTCTCACTATGGTTTTAGCAAACTTTTTCATGCGAAATAAATTTTCAGCTTTCTAGATAAACACAGCATGATATGTTCAACTTATTACATATCTAAATACTCAAGATTGAATGAGCTGCCAAATTATGACATGTAGAGTATTAGCTCTTTCACTTCTACCAGTGAATACTTTCAGCTGTGAAGCTTTCAGCATCAGTGCTAAAACACTTTTCTGATTTGGTTGTTTACTTTAAATGCTCTTGTCAATGGAACGAGGACCGCCCAGAAGAGAAAAAAGTTAGAATTAATGTTCTTGTTTAAATCTGTTAACAAAATAGAACTTTTTCTTTCTTTCTTACCCTTTCTACAGGCTCCTTTCCTTAGAGTGCAATACTAAGATTCTCCAATAGATGCCCTAAGAGATCTCTTGCAAACATCACGACTAAGTACTGAAATTAAGTATCTTCCGCATTCTCTGTGTGTGGGGGGTTTTTAACAGAATCTGTGTTATCGAGTGGTATTATGTTTTCAGATTTCAATGATAATGAATAATGAAATTATTTGATCCCAAATGAAGTCGAAAAAGGGTGGATGATAAGAAATTAAATATTTATCCTCATTTCTCAATTATTTTTCAACAGTAATTTTTAATGTGCATCTTAATTCTGTAGTGTATTATCTCTTTACTGTTTAATCAGTTGTTACTTTATATTCACAAGATGAGAATGGGGGCAAAGTCGTCTTGCCAGAATCATTATCATTGCAAAGTTGCTACACACTGAAATGAACCTATAGCATTTATTTGTTTAGAAATAATGGAGATATCTACAGATCTAACCTCAGAGTCTAGGCTTTTTTTTTTTTTTTTTTTTTTTATTCCCGAGTTTACATCTGTTGTTTTGTGGTATACATTTGAATTATTTTGATGCATTTCAAAGACAGGTTTCTTGTGTGTGAACACTATTGCATGCTCCTTTTATTTAAGGAATTGTGTCCCTTTGTGAGAACTGGCTCTGAGCAGGTATGGGGTAAACCTAATGTGCCTTTATGATCCTTTTGTCATTTGGGAAATCTCCTGTGCCAGATGGTTGGCACAACCTTTTTCCAAGCCACAAGGAAGCTAATTTTCTTCTATACTATTTGCCAGCGTCTGCCATTCTGGTGCTTATGATGCCCTGCTGTTATAAAAGCACCGGTCCAGGTCTCGGTACASTTTATTGTGCTTTTTGATCAGCACAGAGTTTATAGTGGATGCATTATCATCTTTCATTAAAACATTAAACAGACATTGAGTGAATTAGACCAGTGGAAGCTGAGAGAAAGATGTGTGTGTCCAAACTTCATGCTGTGTGTGTGCAAGAGAGAGATATTTGGAGGATTATTCATGCCATCTCATGTCAGAGCAGGCTGAGAGTTCTTTTGCTGTCATTGACTTCAAGGTAATCAATGATCTTCACCAGTAACAGCTGCACTGAAGGGGCAGCTGTCTTCTTCCAATTAAAAAAAAAAAAAAAAAAAAAGTGGAAATTAAACCCTACAAAGGGCAGTATTTTGGACTGTATATTTTGAAATAAGGTTTCTTTATTGCTTGAATCTATCAGATTGCCTAAAACTGTTTCTCGTATTAAGCTACAAATAGAAGTGTGTTTAAAGTGTTTCATATTCTTGATTCAAAGAAAAAAAAAAAATTTTTTTTTTTTTTGTCTTGTTTACTACTTTGTAACTGTCAGGTTAGCTGGGACAACAAATTAATTGATACTTGGTAATATCAGATTTTAACATCCTGAATTCTTTGGTAACTTGATAATGTTATTCATGGGAACACTTTTCTCATTTTGAATGTTTAAAGATATACCACAGAAAAATAAAATGTTGTTGCACTTACAGGTGGTGGGTGGTACCAAGCCATACGGAAGTCACTGGAATAGTCTGAAGAGTGAGTAATAGTGCAAGTCTCTGAAACTTCCTATTTTTTTCCTTACTGATTGCTAATACAAAAACCCAAGCATGAAAAAATAATTTAAAATAGCTTTAGAAGTGCTAGCAGTAGAAAAGCCAAGAGAAGAAAAATAGCCACTTCTGAAATACTATGCGTACTCTCTAATTCTGCATTCATTTTGCAGGTAAATAATTCTGGAGAAAGGGCTACTTGTGGTAGAAAAGGAGATCCAAATTAGTCAAAGAAAGTGACTATTGTTCTAAATTCAGTGATTAAGAGGTAGGCTGTAAAGTATGAGAGCAAATGTTTTGGACAAGTACTGAATGGGTTGCTAAACAACTTTCATCGTGTGTTATTTGCATTGACTTCTCCTTAATATATTGAGACTTTGATCTTCTCTTTGTCTTACATAAAGTTTTCTGCTGTATTGGATCCTATATTAAACAGCACYTCATAAATACAAAATAGAGAATCTTCATTATTAATACCTATAGTCTTAACAAGCATAAAACAACTTTGAAGTTCCTCTGTGTTTCTCACCTTTACGAGAGAACTTTAGTACTTACTGTGCGGCTTCTCCTCTGCCCAATATAAGAATGGCAAATGCTTCAGATACAGTAATTCAGGCAGAAAAATGAAAACCAAGTGTAACTGACTGCCAAGCGTGTGGGACTCTTGAGTATACCAAACTCTGAAAATCCCATACTACATGGGATCTGGTAAGATACTATCATAAACTATCCAAATTAGGGTTAAGGAAACCAGAAACATACCACTAAGCATCAGCAGTCTCTCTGGACTAACAATTAATTGTTAAACACAGAATAAATTCTCCATTAAAGTAGTGTACATTGGTCTGCATTACATCAAGTAAATATTCTGTGGATGAAAATGTTTCAACTGCAAACAGTGATGATGTAATGTATGGGTCATAAAATAATGAAAAAAATTTAGTTCATTCACTTTTTTTTTTTTGTGGAAAAATAGAGCAAACAATACACAAAATAGAGCTCATAAACAATATCCATTGAGCAGAAGATGGAAAGCTGTCAGGATAAGAATAAGCAAAATTTATTTTCTAACTACTATCTGTGATAGCTGATACAGAGCTAAATTAGAGGAAAAATTAGAAAATATATGTGCCACAAATACATAATTTTAATTAAATATGAGCTTTATAAACCGGATGTCCCAGTGAATGTCCAAAGAAGAAAAATGAGCGTGATCAGTTACACACATTCAGAAATGCAAGAATGCTGAGATACCTTAATGTATTCCACTGTTGTATCATTACTTACACTCAAATTTAAGAGTGCAAGTCCCTCACAAGACTGAGATTTTCAGAATTTTTTCGAGAGCCTTCCATGTGCTATTTCTAGGGTTGTCTACCAATTTGCAAAGCCAAGCAGTAAGCAACAGTATGTCAGACCTTGCATAATTTGATAGTCATCCTGACTACTTCATTAATTGGGTTATATAAAACACTTATGTAATTGTTGATTGTTTGTTTCATGTACTTTCATAATGGCAAAGGAGAATGGATGAGCAAGGTCCCTGTTTGCCCTCACAAGATTTCAATTTCCACTTAGTTTGGAACAAGTCATTTTTACGTTTACCTCTGTCCCAGGAGTTTCTAGTGCAGCTGTGCTAGTAGGAAGCAAAGTTGACTCAACTCAGTTTTGCACCCCAAAAACTGTCATTAAGTAGTGCAATTTTATTCTGTCTGTACTTTGCAAAAAACTTAAGAGGATTTAAGTGAGAAAAGAGAGGAGAAATAGAATCATAGTGGTTCAGAAATGTTATCCGGCTGCCAGCCAAGCTGGCTTTATGATAACTAGCAATTATAAAGGGTTGGATCAATGAAAGTCTGGTTGGTTTGGCTTTATATTCTACACTTTGTGTGTAAAAAATTAATCATGTTTCTTCTTGTAGTGCCATGACCTAATTAGCAGCCCAGTAAGAACTCCCTTACAAAATAGCGATAAGCTAATGCAATCTAACCTACCCCATTTTATTATTTCCTATGCTAACTTTAAGTATTGGATTTACCTAGTTTTGTTTGTCACTACAAGTTTATTCCACATGTAGACACGAGTATAATTAACATAGCATCCTAGTGTATGTCAGAACAGCTGACCTCTGTCTGTCTTACCCTAGTCACGGATGATTTAAAGACAGTTTAATACTTTAATCTGTAACACGTTTTCCCAAAAGTTGGTAACCTATAATGCCCTGAAGAGTAGATACTTAATTTTCATAATGATTTCACATTGAAGATTAAGTAGCTACTCTTTAAAAGTGGTGGAATGGATGGTAAATTAATTTAAAAGTAATAAATCAGATAACTAAATCTGTTATCTCACATTAAAGCAGATTCAGGTGAGACTTGAAACTATTGTTTCTTTGCTTGACTTCACATAAATATATTTCTAATTTTTATGCTATTAGCTTCCGGCTTTTTTGTTTTGTTTGCTTCTGTTTATCCAAAGGTACCTGTTATCCTTCTTATAAACAGAGGATGTAATTAATAGTCATATCTTGGGGTGATTTTTTTTCCCTTACGTTTCATAACTAAAGATGATTCACAGTAACATGTCAATGTTTTTAGCATAGGTTACCAGTGAGGAGCTCTACCTCAACACTCGGCCACTGAAACTTGATCTGGATGGTAGGGATTACCGATACAGGCTGTGCAAAGCCTCTAGCATACTGGAGCTTTCAGATAGCCGGTTGATATATTAAAGCTTATAAATATTGCATAACATCCACCCTGCTTTAAAAATGGAAGCACAATAAACCTCTGCGCTCCGGATGGGAACTGCTCGCTATTTCACAGCAGTTGCTCTTCTTTCTGCTGGCGCCCGTCCTGCAATCTGCCCAAAGTGCTCTGGATGCAGCCGCTCGGGGAGAGAACTTTGGTGTCCCATGTTACGTGGGGACCAGGCGAAGCGGGGGCGGCCGGGGGACGGGGAGCGGGGCGATGCCCCTGCGGAGGGGAGACCGGAGGGGGGAAAGAGTGAACTCCATCAGGGCAACAGTCCTCCGCGTGGGCGGGGAGCCCTTCGGCGAGAAGGGGAGGTGAAATGCGAGACGTTAGTTTCCCCCGCCCCACTAAAAAATATAATAATAATTTTTAAAAAGGGGTGGTGGGGGGGTGAGAGCAAGTTTTGGTACACGTA
>JAYKAV010003371.1:41628-68773 GCA_035582835.1 Phoebastria nigripes | reverse complement strand
TTTTTTTTTTTAAAGTTGATGTCTGCATATAAGTGGTAGTGGGGTGATGAATGGGATGGAGGAGCTGGCAATTAAAGGCAGAGCAAAGTTGGGAGCTTAGGTCGGCCTAGGGGCAACACTTAGGAAAGAGGTGTGCAGTTTTCAGTGAAAAGGGCTCTGTAAACAAAAGATTAATCTAGAACGAGAAGTTAGAGGCTTATTTTTCTTAAAAACTTGCTGTCAGGGTAACGTTTAAATGTTTGAAAATATTTTATTATCGAAATCTTGAGTGTTATAAAAAGATATCAAAAGACATTACAGAAGCTGCTTTGTGTAAATACCAGTTTTGGGGGACAASAAAAGCTCTAACTGATTCTGCCTGGGGGAAGAAGGGATATGTAAGGTCATTGTGGGAAGTAGAGAGCAAAGTAGGAATTAAAGAGGATTTAAAAGCATAGTCTTACGTTGCTCTGTGTTCTTGTGGTGCCTGTATGCATGTCTAACAGAAGGACGGTGATACCTTGTTACTTGATGAACAATTTAATGCTGTAACACTGTGAACTTGTGAAACAGTACCTTTCTGAAAAGGATCATCCACATTCCTATCTCCAAGGTCAATGAGGTGTGCGTGTGCATGTGAAAGTTGTGGATTGTTTCCTTTGATATCGACTGATGAAAGTCAGGCCTTCCTCCAGGCTACAACAAGGTGTAAATGCGAATCTCTGATTTAATAATACCGTATTATGTTGCATTATAGGACTGCTGTTGTTGGTAATTGAACGGAACTGGGAAGTGTGGGCAGATGAAATGTCTTGCTATTTCAGCAGTGTTTAACCTTTTGCAAGCTTGGTAGAGCGCTCTGCTTCACAGAGGGTTTTTCTACCGCTTCAGTGAGTTGTCAGAGTTCTGCACACGCAGAGCAGAGTGCCACGCAGGGATTTCTGCCTGAGATTAAGGCTGATTCCAGAAGGAATGGGCTGCTGCTGCTTGTAGCCAGTGCTACTGAGATGGCTGAACAGAACAAGCAGGCRAATGAGGTCCCCACCCTGTATTTTTTAGCATTATGTAGCACTTCATACTCTTGTGGCTGCGATGAGTTTTCATTGGAACTGGGACCTAAACCACAATTGTTTCTTTGCATAGTTGTCCTGCACAAGTGCTAGCAGTTGTAGTAACTGTRAGCATGAGGTAACTTTTGCTGATGTGATGAAGCTGATGAAAGAAGACTGTTTCATATTATTATAGCATTTTTTTTTACTCCTTGATGCATTATTTATTTAATGTTAAGGTGGGTTGTTTTTACTGAATATTTTTATCAGCTAGAATATAAAGATAACCATTGGGCAGCAGCAYAGAACTACTGAGGAGTAAAGTTGAAAGCAAGCAAATTAAGGATAAAGTAGTTTAGGTTGCTAAGGCTTTCATTAAATTTAGGTAGAATTAGGAAATACATATGTATTACTATTCCCTCACCCTCCCCTGCTCCCTGCCCCCCCAATTATAAAGCAGCTATTGCCTTCCTCTTTCAAATGGTAGGGAGAAAAAGTTTGTTACACAGCCCTTGCACTGGTTGCAAACCTTCATTAATAGTCTACCCATCAGCTAGGACAGCTCTTATCATTTGTCATGAATATTAATTTGCTTTGAAATGTTTTGATATAATTTTAAATAATGATACTTTTTAGAATATGAAGATTCAGGATGCTTGCTTTCTAAAGTAGACATTACAAAAATATTTTGGAAAAGTTGATTTTGAAGCATGTGGTGCAAACAATGCATTAACTGAGGGGAAAAAAAAAAAAAAAACGACGAAACAACCCCAACCCACTAAGTATAYGGCCCAACTTTCGATGTTTATCTGTAAATATACAGGGACTGAATCCGCAAATCCTTGTTCACTTGCRTAGTCTTTATTCATACACATAGTCCTGTTAACTGCAAAGGGACCATATCCATCATTACATGAGTAAAAGTCATTGATCTTGCTGAGATCAGTTATTTTACCATCATCAATCAGATGATAAACTTTCATGCTAAGACATTAATTCTGCACTTTTAAATGCGTATCTTATATCTGATTGTATTTTCTATGTAATGTTTTGCCTTCATTTGTATTGGGCTGCTTTATTTTATAAATCACATTTAAAAAATGGAGATTTGAAATTATATGTAGACTCTCAAGGAAGTAAAAGGGCACTGCTATTTTTCAACAAAATGGTGTTCTAAATATACATATACATCAAGTGTGGTCCATAGCCATTTTGGTCATCTGTTCTAATTAGAAAAAGTCTGTCTTCAGTAGTAATCCTTCTTCAGGCATATTTGTATACTTGTAAGGGTGTGATTTTGCATAGTGTGCAGTTCCAAGACCTTTAACAATACCATTCAAAAGTTGAATAAAACTGGATGCTAATGACTTGACCAAACAGCTGACTGCGGAACTAATGCAAACTCAGGAAGGATTTTTGTCATAAAATCAGTATTCAGGGAAACCCCCTGTTTGAAGTGGTGCTTTATAGACCTTGCTTACACTGACCAACACACAAAGATGTGCATGTGAGGGCATACACTTAAAATTATTGATGATATCAACATACATACAACCTGTCAGGCATCCTAAGCTTACATTTCATAGTGGATCACTTGGTTATTTGCTGGGCTATAGCCTTTGACAGTAAATGGTACTCAGTAAAAACCCAGATGCTATGGTTGCTCAGTTCTAGGTGTGTTCTAGATCTATCTAATCGTGCTGGTTTGTCATTCTGGTTTTTTGTGTGTGTGTGAGTTTATCCAATAATCCTCAGTATTTGTTTAAAAAAGCAAAGATATTCAATCCTAGAAAAAACAACTGTTACAATCACATAAATTATGTCTCCAATAAATAGAAAACTTCCCCCCCCGCCCCCCCCAGGATAAATGCATGCAGTTCTAAACTGTTGTTTTATATAACATTTTAGAAAACATAAATTTTGTGTCACTCTTCTCTGACTTTTTAGAGGCTATAAAATACTAATGAAAGCAAAGCTCTGCTTGGTTTTGTTAGTTTCAAACCTAAATAAAAAAGTGGAGCTCCAATACAAGTAGTTCTGTCTTTTAACAATTCTGAACTCGGCTTAGAAATTTCAAAGGTAAGAGGTCAAATGAAACTTAGGTGGCCAATTCTGAATATTTTTCTCCAGACTGGCAAATATTATGGGATAATTCAGGACATTAAATATCGCAGGAGTGAATCACAGGCTCAAGGGGGAGTAATGAATCAAATGCCGCTCTCGACTTTGTTCCTCAGTTTTTCTAAGCAAAAGCAGGAAAATAATTGTTAATTATTCAGTGTAGCTTGGCCTATTATGCTATGTAATTTTAAAGCAAAGTAAATAGATTAGCAAGTTTATTTGCAAATCTGTTTAATCCTGTTTTATAGTTTAAACTTTTTTTTTTTTTTCTTCTTTTTTTCTGAAGCATAGGGAATAGCTGTCAACAAATGAAAAGGCTGGGAATTTGTTTGCATAAGATATTATACATATTTAATACAGCATGCTTTTCCTTGCCTCTTGGTAGACAGAAAAGACAAAGAACACTCTTTTCTATTATTAGAAGAAGAGTAAGTTGAAGCCTTGTCTCTGTAGTAAAGAGGTATTGAGAAGGTTGTGGGTTGAATAAGAGTTGTGGTTGACCAGCACCTTTGAAAACAGTGCTGTATGAAACTCCCTCTAACACCCCTGATATCAAAGATTACTAATGCCCAGTGAATGTAGTCAAGAGAAATCAAACCCACGGGCTAACTCTCTTTTGTGCTATTTTACAAATTCTTTCTTTAGGTTTTGGGTTAATTGAGTAACCTAGTTACAAAGTTTTGTCTCCTAGTAGGTAGGTTGTGTTCCTTTCCGGCACTTATGTTTATTAACAGATGTGTCTTCATTCGGATGGGCCAGTGCAGATAAAGAAATTTCTGCACAGTTAGTGTGGCAGAACTGTCAAAATGCTCCCCATTTACCAGTATCTCCCATTTTTCTGGTTGTATTGGCTGAGTATATTGGCCAAGAGATGTAATGAAATAAGTTCAAATCAGCCAAACTGTTGTGGTCTAGCCAGGCATGATTCCTTACCAAGYGGGTATGGGAATGACTTGAAAATGTGTATTTGTTATCTATTTTTGGCTTTATTTGATAGGAATGTTTATGCAGGTATTTACCCTTACTACCCTAGAAACGATCATAGCAARTCTATTCAATTAATCACTCCTTTTACCATACATTAAGTGAAATTAGTGGTGAATTATTTGGCTGCATTGCTGAGTTGTGCAAGTCTTAAGAAAATAAGAAGTTCTAAAAGAGTTAAATGAGGGGAGAGTTGGCAATGCTTGCACTGATTGCTTGAAGTAGGTTGAAGTTCATAGTTTATTTGCATTTGAATTAATTGAGATTGGTGTCCAGCAGTGCTTTTCAGAGCAGGCTTCAGAAAGACTTTTTTGTATAATAAAGTACTTGAAAATGTTAGTTGGAAGATGAAGGATATTTAAAATACTTCTTTCTTTTCCTGACAGAGCGAGCTTTTTTTCTCATTTTCCTCTAAGGCAGGCCTATTGTAATTCTGAAATATTTTTACCACTGAATGGGCGTTCTTGTGTTAAAAGCCACTATCATTTTAAAATCAGCATATTAAAAACTTTCTGAAATAATTTTTAGTTTCTTCACAAAGAATTTCTTAATACATACAAAAAGAAATAAAATAATCTTAAAACAGCTCATAACATTAATCAGATAAAATATTATTCCTTACTAAAAATGCTCTTTTATTAAATGATAGGAACTTCTAGATTATTACTTTACACACTTTTGCTTCCATTAGGAAACAAAATATTTTAGATGCTTTCTGCATTGTAACTCTGAACTGTACGTATTTTCATTATTATAGCAGAACTTTGTCTTCCTAAATAATATGTAAATCATTATACTTTTAATCACATTTAAACAAATCAATGAGTGATGAAACAAAAACAGGTAGAAAATTTTCTTCTTTCCTGACGGGTAGTGGAATAAACTTCTTTTTCAAATAGCTTGCAGATTATGACATGCTTCAAAGTTGAACATTTCAAGTTGTATTTTTTTTTTATATTTTCTTTCATAAGATTTATTTAAAACACCAATATAACTGATAATATATGTTACTTATGGGTTTTGTTAAACTTTGTCAACCATAATTACTAGGAAAGAAAGAAAAAAGCACTTTCAYATCATTGTGGCAGATCAATGGAAATCTTAATTCATATGCAAGAGCGGTCAAAAAAATAAATACAACTTTTGTTTCTGTTAGAGACTGAATATAATAGCACCAATATTACAATTATATAAATAGTCCTTTAGCATGAGGACTGTATTTGGTGACAGTCATGCCCTCCAGTGATAACAAGAAACAGGAGCAACAAAAGTATTGGATGCATGAAAATGCCATGATATCTAAGAATATTTCTTTAGGAAAAAAGGTAAATAAACTGCAGAAAAGTGGGCAAAATAACTGTGAAAAAGTTACTCCTCCTATCCAGTCTGAACCTCCCCATTTCAGTTTATGCCCATTGTCTTTTTGCTGAACTCCCTCCAGTTTATCTAGTTTTCTTGCACTGAGGGGCCCAAAACAAGACACACTACTCTAGATGCAATCTAACTCAAGATGTTGATGACCAACATTCAAAAAAGTTGCAATATGTATCTACATATAAAGACAAAATACATATAAATAATTGAAGAAGAGAAGTAAAATAGATTAGGAAGAAAATTCTCCTATGAATTATATATTCCATAATTTGCCACAAAAGGATTTCTGTTTTTCCAGGAAAGCATAGCAATATGGCCCCTAGTCAAGACCAGCATAAAAATTCCTGTGTTGGCTATCATTCCTAGGACATATTTGTTCCCTGTATGAACTCTAAATGAGAGTGCACCAAGGACAACTATATATAATTTTTAAGATTGTATTCTCTACATGGAAAAGTTACTAAAATCTGAGTTTTCTTTTAAGAAATTATCTTTGGCACCATGAGATTTATTTTTTATGCAAGATTCAAACACATTTAGTATATAAACAGAAAAGACTAATATCTGCTTTCTGAGCACAAACTCTAGTGTAATGGAAAGCTAAATGCACATGAACAAGTGACCAACTCACAAATAACTATCTTTTAGAGTTGCAGCAGTCCAGCTTTCTATTAATACAGCAGAAAACAACCTATTGTACTTAAGTAAAAGAAGAGATGCACCATGTTCATTTTGAAAATGCTTTTTGCATTTGCATTTTGCTTTCAGGAGAAGGACAATTAGTTTGGCACATTTTAGTGTGTTTTTTGTCACTTCTGTATCACCATTTCTAGCAGTGTCTAATTCTTCCCTTCTAATGTTCTGGTTTGAGTCTTAAGTCAACAAAAAGCAGAAGSCTTCATAAGACATAAAGTTTGTACATCATCTTGGTGACTATTCATTATTTATGAAAGATTTGAGATTGTTGAACCTGTAGAATRAAATCTGAGACCAAGTGCCTTTGCTAAAGGCAGATTTTCTTAGTGTTGTCCAGGTATTCCTCAGGTCTGAGACAGAAGACTCAGAAAACGGTCAGAAAGACAGTATCATTTCCAAACATTTGCTCAGCCCTACAGTATTCATAGGAGTGCAAAACCTGATAGTAAAATGAAACATCTTATTTTAACAGTGAGTCTTTCTTCTCTTTTTCACTCTATTTCAAGATGGAAACATGAGTTCAGTTCATCATCTGTTTTAGCAGCGGAAAGGCCACAGAGAAGGAAGAGAGGCTCTTCCTGACAGTATTTTTGGCTTGTCCTTGTAAAATGGAATTAAGTTGCATGGGTCCTCCCTCTCCTTGCAGCAGCCAAGGTTAGCCTTAACCTCACCTTCAGTGAGAAATCGACATTTTTAATCTTGAGTTCTGATTTTCAAATTGAAATACAGTTCATCACATTGTGGTTCTTCCATATTATCAAGTCCTTTGACAGAGATAATTTTTATTTAGAATAAACTTCAAGACACACAGCACCAGGTTATGGTAGTTTGAAGACTAGTCATATTTTATGTTTATTTCTTACGCCTTTTAAGGTGAATGAAWCTCAGCTAGTATAGTGGAGAGTTAAAATACTAATTTTAAATTTGTTAGTCCTCTAACATACATGTTATGCTTCTGTCTTCCATTTATACTGCCTTTATATTCTTATGTAATTCAGAAACCCAGCAATAATTAGTATTATGGTAGTATTTTAACATGAAGATTATAATTCTATTTTAGATTTTATTATTTTTGCTCCAGGCTGTTTTTGATAAACAGTAATAGTCTGTAAAAATGTTCTACATGTTAATGCATGGGCTGATTTGGTTCTTTCCTTGGGACACTAAAAGAAAAAACATAAGTAACATCACTCCTGAGATTTAACTTTTGTATTATACTAATTATTCTTTGAACTGGAAACAGTTTTCCAAGTGAATATAAACCGTGTTGCTTAGCTATAATTACATTTCAGTCTACTGTCTAATAACAGGCTGATTCTCTTATGCTTAGAGAATTATTGTCACAAAAATATTTGAACAGTCTACATTTGTATGCTCTTGTTGCAGTCAGCAGGGTGGGAGGAGGTTAGCTGCACCTTGGGGGTTTCATTTGAAGCATTAGTAGAGTGCCTCAGGCATTGGATCTTAAAATTGGTGTCCCCTATGGACCAAAAATCTAATATTTTAATATATTTGTGTCCTTTATATCTTCTCAGTTTGATAGTCACATTCATCTACTGCTCTAGGCTCTCAGTAATTTCTTCCATGCATAAGTAAACTGTTAAAAGGGCTTCCATGCTTGTCTTTGTAAAAATATACATGGAATTTACATAAAAAGTTAATAAAGCTATATCAAAAATTTGATTTATATTTCCAAAGCCTCAGAAATCAATATTAAAAATAACACCCTCTCACCCCCCATGTTATCATAATTTCTGAGATAGAACAGCTCTAATATAAATAAAGACATATAAATGAAAGTTTGTGATATAATTTGCTGACTGTCATGAGTTAGAGTGTTTTTATTAGTTTATGTGCTGCATCTGACTCCTCCATGAACTCTGTGAAGTAATATGGCTAATAATTTTGGGTTTATCATTCTCCGCTTCCCTTGTGAGAGACAAAAGGTCCAAATTTAGCGAGTTAGTCTTGTATTTTTGATAAACTGGGTATTTGTTCCTGGAGTTATCATGTGTGTAAATGTGAAAGAAAGCTTAAAGATCTGATCATGAAGCTCTTAATGGTTAAAACATGAACAGAGAGTCTTGTATCTTTGTTCTTTTTTCTAATAAAGAAGTGAACAGTAGATTGTATGCATGCATATAAATTCTGAATTCTAAAAATCTGTGTTATTTAAGTATTAAATTGGGGCTCTTCTAAAAAGAGTTACAATGCTGTATAGAGAGTGTTGCAAAAATCATTTATAGTTATTTTTATAAGACTCAAAGTAAAGACTCACTTTAAACTTCCTATACATCTGAGATTCTTAAGGCCTCAGATTATAATTTTGATTTTCAACATCAATTTTCTTATCCCAGCATGCAGCAAAAGGATGCTGTGGCACATTGATTTATGTCCGTTAACATCCCTGTAAGACCCAGTTTGTTGTTTTTAAGAAAGGAAAAGATTTGGTAATTTAGGGGGTTCTTTAGCACTGGTTAGCCATTTCTCACTGGAACTGAATTTTTGAGGTGACCTTCGGTAAGGTCCACYGATCTACAAGCCATGGCTAATCAGGGAGGGCAAGAAGGAATACCATTTTCTGAAAAGAGTTATTGCTATCATTCTTGTCAGTGAAAATTTAAGGACAAGCAGCTTCTCAGCATACAGTTTGTTCTGTGTGTAGACTAGGTTTGTAAGCCAATAATCATTATGAAGTTTTCATTGCTTTTGACTAGTGTCTGAGGCATCAGTTCTATCACAATCCTGTAATAATTGCATCAGAATTATTTGTGTGGGATAGATGTAATGCATAACTAACTTTCATCTGTTTCTGCTATTTATGTCTAGCAGTAATTATGTACTTCAGTTTTCCTGTGTTATCTTTTACATTATTTTTTTCTCCCTCCTTTTGATAGCYATTTATTTCACAAATGGCCACTTTCTGAATAAACCAAATCAGTTTTTTTGGTGTTTGTGTTTGTTTATTTATAACAATTTCTAACACGTTCATCTTGTAGTCTTTCATGGAATACAAAATACCAACTGTAAAACTTTACAAGTTAAAACACCTCCTTTAAGTAACTTAAACTGATGCACAGAGAAATAGAAAAGTGCTACAGAAGACAGTCAAACTCCTTTCAGTCAACATACAATGCAAAAGCTGCATGAATATGCAATGTGCAGTGAAGGTTAAGTTAATTTACAACGATGAGTGATAAAAGTGAAGCTTCAGAGTTGAAGTTTCCCAATTGAAAATGATGTGTCTAGGCAAATATATTAATCTGAGGTTTATTAACAAGTGGAGGAGAAACAATCCAGAGAAAGGCTCTTCCATAGTAAATTATTTTTAGAATTTAATTATACTTTATATAAAGCCAGGGGAAAAAAAAAAGAGCTGGTATTATCACTATATGAAAATTTGATATCTTTGAGTTTTCAAAAATGAAAAAGTATCTTTTAAGAAGTGTTACCCATAAATTTCTAATTTAGTACCTTTCTGAGTTTATCTAGTCTTTCAGACTAAGATTATCAAGAGATGGAAAACAGAAAATAAAAGGTTATGCTTTCTAGGAGCTGGACAGGAAGAATCCTGCTACTCCTTTTGGCTTGTACTAATATACATCTATACCCAGAAGAAGCCACATAACTGCTCACAAATGAAGGGTCAGAATTTGGTGGAACTGGGATTAAAGAACAGAGTGGAAAGTGAAGACAACTTAAATATCCTTAGGAAAAAAAAAAAAAAAAATTATGGACTGAAAAATATTTTTTTTTCTCTTGCTCCATGTTAAGAGACAGTGCCATTTTTCTCTTCAGCATGAATTAAATTTTAGTGTAAAATATCTAGGCAGAGGGCAGAAGCCTTTGACATACCTCACTAGAAAAACTGTTTTTGTTTGCTGGATATCATAGCATCTGCTAAGAGTAAAAACATTGATGAAATAATCCTAAACCAGAAGAACATAAGTCATGACCCACCAAAATAGAGTGAAATAATGAGGTAGCTATTTCCTTTAAAGACACAAAGGAGGGAAGTCCRTAACAGCTAAACTTGTGACATTGTGGCTACTTTTCTTTCTCCCAGTTTCTACTGCAAAAAAATTGTGGAATTACTTGTGGAAAAAGAAAGGGGAAAAAAAAAAAATTTCTGTGTTCCCAGACTGACTGAAAACTGATATGGTTACATTTACATTAATATTATCATAGCAGGTTTGCATCAGTGAAAATATGAGGATAAATCAGACACCATATGTGCAGCTCCACACTTAATTACTAATAGAACACTCCTGTAATGGAGACTATGGCATTGTTTTGAAATTTGCTTCCTCCTCTTTATCCTTGCATGCATGTTATTTCTGGCCATCTGCAGGAAATATTATGAAATCAGAGTCAGTGGRCAACTCTAACAATGGAAGAATATTAATGTTAAAAATTTGTATTACTAAAGAATGCTCCTAAATTACTGGATGCTCACCAAGGGCTGTTATGACCCACAATCTCAATCTAACTTTTTTTTTCTGTTATGTAATGAAATTAAACAACAAAACCCCCAAACCTATAATGCTGCTTTAGAATGAATGTTTACAACATCAAGCTAAGTTAATGTCACATAGTGAAAACAAAACTTTGCAGATGTCATCTGCAGGATGAAAATCTATTACTTCTCTTTAGATAATTGAGAGAATCCCAACAGCAGAAAAGTATTCCATGTTGCTGTGGGATTCAGGGTCGAGTTTATAGTCACCACAGTATAAGACAGATAGCCGTGTACCAAGCTTGCTTAAATAGCATTTCAGTTGTATTTTAAGTATAGTGAATTAAAGTTTATTGTGCTCACTTTGATATAACAGGGCAAGTAAAACCATGAATCAGAGAATAAGCTATGTATTTTCACACTGTAGCTAAATAGATAAGTCCTTACTGGACTCTGATATCTATCAGGAAAATGAAAGGTAAAAGTATTAAACTATATTAATCCATCAGTTTGCAGACAGTCACTAAATGGAATTGGTGGAATGATTTAAAAACATTCTTTGTCCAGTTGAAGTGAAGATGCTTCTCCCATGTTGTGTGAAGATACTGAGAAAGTAGGTGTCATGCACAAACCATGCAAATAGTATAATGACTTAACTGTTTTACTTAAAGACCGGTTTAGACATCCTTTAGTTTGTCCAGACCTAAAAATGAAAATAAATCTTCATTAAAATGCTAAGAAGTATCAAGCAGCATGTACTGCAATTAAGATCAGAAAATATTAGCAAAGCTTTCATAAAAAGATTTCTGTGATTATAAGACTTATAAAGTATTATACCATAAAACAAAAAGTAAATTCCTAGAGAAGTATTAATTGATCTGTGTTGGAGCCACAGCTATCACTCCCATCCTGTTATACCTGTTGATCAGTCTTTCGTTTTCTTCCATTGACCGATGGTATTCATATGAGCGGGTGGTGACCTGGACTAGGGAGCTGATCTGGCCAGAAGTTAACCTTTTCCTCCAGTGCCTTCCACCTCAACTGGTTATTAGTTGGAATATCATGGCCTAAGATCAGCTTAAGCTCTCATGGAACAAACCAGCTTTCTTCAAAATTATGTAAAATTGATTTGAACTAGTGTGTTACTGTGGGCATATAGTAGGCTGTAAAAACAATTGTCCAAGATAAAAGTTGAACAGCACAGCACAGTCCTATGACTTAAGTCACTGAGTTGCAGGTGACTACTCCATCCCCCTCTCCCCCCAAGACAGTTTTAGGCTTTTCTGTCAGGGCTTCTGGTGGGATAATTTGTTCCTATGGGATAAATTCAACTGGGTGATGATAGCCTTATGGGAATGTTATTCTAGAAAGAGATTGCTGGTAAGCTGGAAAGAAAACAGTGTTATAGTTACATTTATCCTCCCAGGCATGTTTCTGATATCCCATTATGGTGGGGGAAAAAAAAAAAAAAAAAAAAAAAAAAAAAAAAGAGCTGGAAAGGGCTGGCTTGCCTAGCTTTCTACATAATGGTTCTCCTGGTGTAGTTTTTAAGTATCCCCTTTCTAGGTCTGCATCTTGTTTGGACTTTTAGAGTAGCCAAAACTGGGGCAAAATGTAGACCTGAATCCAAGCTATGATATGGATGATGTTCAAAGAAGTCAAGTAACTTTGGAAATAAGGGATAACTTTGGGTTCTTTTAATAGCACTACTCTCTTTTTTTGCAATGTATATCGTGTGATATCATATTGTGCACTCAGAACTGTGGGGAACTCAGAGGCTGTAGTACTATTATGGGCCATGAATAGGGAGCAGTACCTAGCAGCACCTCTCAAATTGGAGCTTAGGTTGTCAGTCGGGGCTGGCTTTAGGCATAGGAGGCTGCCCAAAGCAGCCAACTATTGGGAGAGAGCAGCAATGGCTCTGTTCTTGTTTTGTTTCCAAGAGTTCAACCTAGAAACTGGCAGCCACTGCCTGCAAGTGCCAGCACTGAGTGTTGGCAATCCTTTATTAAGTGAGAGATTAGGGAATATGAGCAGTATGCACTGCTACAAGGGATATCCCCTCTCCTTCCTTAGCGTCATCCCCATCCCCCTCATCTCCTGCCCCTTGCCAATAAGAGGAACAGTGAACCTGATTCTTCAGTACGGTCCCCCGCCTTTACTGCTTTTATCCTTCTTTGGCACTCTCCTTTTCTTCCTGCTGGAACTTTCAGTTGCTACAGGAGTGACTCAGTCCTAGGCCTTATTTTTGGAGGAGGCAAAGAAAGAAAGCGTGACCTGGGTTTGCCAGCAGCTGTGATTCGAGATGATCTGTGTGCTGCCTTGCTCTGGAGGACAGAAATTGTTATCCCCTCTCTTCATTGAACATACAGATTGCCTCATTTATGCAATCGTATGCTTAAGATGTTGAAGGTGAGAAAGAAAGGTAGATTTTTCCCTCTATCTGTAGGCAGGGTAATCCTGCTTTTCCACCATGGGCCAAAATGAGAGATTTTGAGAGTATGGGAATGATTATATGAAACCGATTAATATGAAAGTGATTAATTAAAGATAAAAAAGAGGCTTTCTTTCATCTGAATAGCCTCCATTGAGGCTCTTTTCTCTGCTTAGTAGTCACATAAGAGCTGCAAGAGTATAAATGTAATGGTTCTCAGATTGCATTGTGTGTTGCTGAACAAGATGAAAACCTTTTTTCTGCATATATAGTCTCCTGCAAAATAACTTTCAATAAATGCTTCTTCTGTTTTGATTAATCAGTGTGGTTTGCAGAAAATCTCATCTGAATAACAAGATAAATTTGAAATTGCTGAAGGTTAGGCCTTCCCTGACCTTCATAATACAGACAGAGGCAAGAGAAGCTTTCAATTCTGATTGTGTAGGGATGTTTACCTGAGTCAGCATTGAGGATGCATTCATGCCAACAGTAACTGATTCATCAATAAAGGGCCTGTGTGTAGCTGAGGTACTTGGACATTTGCCACCAATTATCTGATCAGCATTTGTGGCTGAGCAGTAGGAACACGATGCAATGTTTAGTAACATCTCCTGGCTCTTTGTCAGAGTGTTGCGCTTCACAAAGGTGTCCTATGAGTCTATGTGGTTAACTCAGAAATTGGGAACAGTGTCAGGGTGGGATGAAAACGGGAGCACAAACTTACATCTTAGGGAGGTGGGGTGATTACTCTTGAGGTTGCAGTTTCAGAGCAATAATTTTATGTGAGAAGAGAGATGGGATGCTCTTGCCTATACACACAGTTCATACCAGATGTGATATGGAGTGTCTGGTGATGATTGTACCTAAGCCATCTGAGCTTTAATTTCTTGTTGAAATGTATTTTTTTTCCTCTTAAGAGGCTCTTCTTAGTGTTTCCTGGCACCATATATGGTCAAAACTTAGTTCCAGTGAATTTTACATCAACTTTTCCCTGTATTTCTATTGTATAAATAAAACTGAAGTTGTTTACCTTGCTTTTTGCCTTTCCAAAAAAAAAAAAAAAAAAAAAAAATTTAAAACATTTTTCTGTTGTTGTTGTTTAACAAATGAACACAACAATTTCTTGTTAATTTATTATACAGTGATGGTAGGGGAGAGACAAAATTCATTCCTTTCACATACTGACCATTTCATCACCACATATTGGCTGCTCCTTACTTTGTTTTGTATTATCCCCATTCCATTCTTCTTAGAAATGACATTTTTTTTAGCTAATGGACTATTGAAAAATCTTAATTTACAATCCATTTTAGCTACAAGCTTATCAGGACATTGTAGGTTTTCTGTTCTACCTACTGTCAGCTTTCGAGCATCCATTTGGAAGGCTTTTGTCTAGTAGATATATTAGAGCACTATAAAACCATAGTCAATAAAACTCTTTAAAATAGTATAGGACAATTAAAACATAGTAGGAAGTGAAGGTCCTGATCCTAATGAATGGGATTGAGAGCATACAATAAGAGAAATGCATTGTTTTATTAGAAATATCTATGCAAGATTTAAAGAAGGCTGCAGTTGTTCAATGAAAAATGAGTATGATCTATAATGATGCACTAAATTTACTATAAATAGTAGAATGTGAAAGACCAAGTCTGCTGTCACAGTCCAAAAAATTATTTTTCATCAGTTATCACAGTGCAGGGTGGGTTTCTTTTGTTCTGTAAAATCTCAGAACTGTATGTGTTTGCTTCATTATCTACTCAGTCTATTCATTTCATTTTACATAAGGAGATAAGAACCTTCTTTTATTCACTTGGACTTGAATGTCCAAGTGAAGCAGCAAGTCTAGCAGACATCAGGGTTTCAATTCAAATTGGGGTCAAAGACATATCTTCAAACTTGTTCCCATAGTATTCCCAAAGAATGCAGCTAAGTTGACAGGTTCTGGACACTTCCCCAGTTGATGGATCTAAGAAAGCTCTTGAATACAACACATTGCGCTAGCAACCCAAGCCAGCTTTATGACTGACAGAACAAGTGCAATTTTCTGTATTTCCTTCTGACTATGCTGAATTTAGGCTCATGAAGAAAGTTGACCTTTGTGGCAGTAAAGTAGAAAGAGACACAAGTCACTGCAAAGCAGGAAAGAAGAGAGGTGAAAAAACTCCACAGCAGTTAAATTAAAAAAGAGAAAATGCCTGTGATTATTTTAGCTATTCAAGTACACAACACTTTCATCTATTTGTATATTTCTGTAGATCTGTATGATTAGACACAGACTTTTTTTAAATGCAGCCACAAGCAACTTTGGATTTCACTCATTTTAGTTAATGGAGTTATTTTAGAGTTTTGTTTCCTTGTGAATCTTCATTGTCACTAAGTTCTATAAATAGAGTAAAATTCTGAACCCAACATACTAAATGTGGATTTTAGAGTTGTTTTCATGCTTTCAGTTAGGTCAGGATTTCATCTGTAGTTGACTTAATTATATTAATGTGGGCACTGGGGGAGAGCACTGGAGGGCAAATGTATTTTTGGTTCAATCCTGATAAGGACAGACTGCCCTCAGCTACACAAAGTCCTTGTTTATTTAAATAGCTGCAACATTCATCAGTCCTATTGGTTACTGATCGAACTGTGGTTAGATCCACTGATACCAAAATCCACATGCATCTTTATTCTCTGCAGTTTGATGATTTGATATTTCCTATCAGGGTTTGTACTGTTGTGTATACTCCTCTCCATCACACGAGGGTGCATCCATGTCCTCCTACTAACTGTCCATCTGTGTTTAAGGAGGCAGAGAGCTCATGGTTCCTTGCATGTCATAGACTTTCCCATATAACATTTCTCTCTGGTATGTCCTCTAGCTATCTTCCCATGCTACAAAGGCTGCTGAAACACTACTTCCCCTGCCCCAAACTACCTACCTTCTCTCTTTACATGTTTGGGTTTTAGCACCTGGTTTCCTTCTTTAGTCCTTTATAATTTTTTTATTACTTCAAGCCCCATTAGAGGTAAAAAACCCAAACTTGTCTGTTCTAATCTTTGCCACTTTCATGGTTTTGAGCCACAATCTCCAGGTGGGTTGACTTTAAACCAGCTGAGGTATCGAAAAATCCCTTTCACTGGGTAACAAAGATGTGATCCATCCCTGTTGGCTAGAGCACTTCAATAGAGCAAGTTTCATAGAAGTAATGGGATAAAATCATAATATTAACCAGAATACTTACCTAACAGAAAGAGATTCTCTAAATTATCACGGTAGTTTGAATTAATGGTAGGCATATCCTGGTTTAGTGTTCATTCAAGGACTTCAATAACACCAAGGCTTCAATGTTTTTGTTGGTAACTAATGTTTTACCAAAACCCAAAATTTCCTTGAATAAGAAAATGGAGAAGTAGGGGTGGTCATATCATAGCAAATATGGAGGAATTTTAGTCTTTAATTTAGCAGCTTACCTGTTTAAAAAAAAAAAGTTATATCTTGAGTGGCTATTTTGCCTTCTCTAGGATGGCATATTTGCTCAAAAACACATTTAACAATTTACTATGGAAGTGTCAACAGCTGTTGTTTCTTCTTACATTTAATTAATGTTTGTAGTATTTTATGTAAGAACACCAAATCAAAAACTTGAAAAACAAAATATTTATCTTTTCTAGCATGCACAGAGCACACAGTTACAGAATGGTATATTAAGTGTTAATTGGCAAATTTTGTAAAATGTTAACAGTATCAAAATATTTGCCTGAGTTCTAAGCTGGCAGATTTTGTATTTCTGATTTCATAACATAAAACAGTTGAATTCCCATCGGTTCAGATACTGCCATGATGATAAACATTAATCCTCTAGGATATTGAAGAACCAGCTGTAACAAGCTTTCTTAATGAGGGAAGAAAGAGACTGCCTTGCTGACAGTATAACTCCTATAAACTAGCACTTTTGTAGATCAATGATGGTGAATACACTGGTTTCCTGAGGTTGATACTGAAGTCTTAGGAAAAAATTAGATCAACGTGCACAACTCAGTTCTGTTAAAAAAAGCTCCTCTGAGATACATGAAATATAGTACCCTCACTTTGTTCTGCTTTCTGTAATATTAAAGAAATTGTGAGAATGCAGTTGTGAGATCATGTGAAGAACATGATAAGAAAGGTTTAAAATTGCCAAAATTTATAATTCATTGAAACCTGGGACACTGACACTAAGACATCTGATGTCATCCTTTAAATAAATAAATATGCTTAAAATGGGAAGATAAAATCAGAGCATGAAGTTAGCAGCAAAGATTTCACCTAACAAGTGTCCCTGCTGCATCCATGTTCCAGGTGTTTTGGCCTTTCAGAAACACCCCTGCCACACTCAGGCCACTTGTGTCCAGGCTCACAAGAGCCACCTGTAAGCCTTTAGGCTCAATTCTAAAGAAGCTCTTCTAGAAAAGCCCAGGGCAGATGCTCGCTGCCTGGGCTCCTGTTGTTACCCACTGGCACCTGACAGCGCAAGCAGTGTGAAGGCAGAGAGAGAGTAACAGCGAAAGACAAGGAAAATCTGGCCCTTGTGCTGGCTGCTCACCACGGAGGTGCCCTGGGGGATACCTCTCAGAGCCATCTGATGTATTTGTGATGTCTACACAAGACCAAATGTGGTAGTACAGGACCAGGAGTGCAAGGGTCTGCACTCCGCCTTCTACTTGTGGAGCATGATAGTTTTGCAATTTAAATTGGGAAGGGAGTGAGGGAGAGATGGACAGGAGTCAGCAGAAGGCAGGATTCATCTGGCATAGTGAGTGCTTTTTGTGAGATTTTAAAAAAATGTACTTCTCTGGTTGTGTGTTCCAGCACATGAGCTGTCAGCAGCATCGCTGGCTGTTCCGAAATGACTGTGCCAGCCTCTTTCAGTGGGTGAAGGATGAAGAGCGTGTGCCTACACAGTCAGTGGCTGTAGCTGCATAAAGTAGCTGCTGAGAGACAGAACAGATTGGTACACAGATGCACGAGCTGTTGGCTGCCGTGGCAGCGCTGCGTTTTGCTGTTGCAAGCCCCAAGCCTGCTGTACGTAGTTAAGGTGACCTAACAACTCCGGTTCAGAGYGTGGCTGCCACTTCTGAAGGAGAACTGGAAGGTGACAGCATGAAGTGTGCTGTGCATGAAAGCTGGCAGCAAGTCCTGTGGGGGAGAGCTGCTGTCACAACACTGTGATCTGCTTTCCATGTAGCATTTTAATGAGGACAAACTTTGCTAGATATGGATTATGGCTGCATTCTTAGAGAGAATCTGATACTGTGATTACTTTGTAAGAACCCTATTTTTGGTGAGATAGCTTGGAGATGTTTGTTGTGAGGTTTTTGAGGACTCAGACTGTGCATAAAGATGTGGAGGCACTTGTGTGTGGTATAGTAGAGGCGGACTAATGGGAGAAGACATACTTTTGGCTAAAAGTTCTGCTACTTGTTCAAAGTTCATGCGATATAATAATCTCTAGTTATACAAAAAACATCTTGTTTGCAGATGCCTTTCTGCCATGAAACCATAATGGTAGATGAAAGCGTTTTAAGAAAGGGTAGTGTTGTATTCTTTCCTGACAGGTATTTGCATCTATCAGTATATACAATGAAGTGCTCAAAGTCACAGGCAATGAAGTATGGTTTATATTTATTACTGTAGCTGTATTATAAACCTATTAATAACACTGACTATGGTGTCAGAACTTATGCTATTTCTCTGATCCACACAAAACAGACAATTAATTTTATTCTTATTTTTTTCAGATTAATAGTATGTAAAAGACAAAGACTGACATGTCCCACGGGTATACAGTACTACTCCTTGATATGTTGAAAATGACCTTTTAAATGATGTCAGGTTAATATCTGATGTGTGTTCTCCCTTAAAGGTAGGAGGAACACAGTAATCTAGCCAGTATTTAACATTTCAGTTATTATACTTTGTAGGTGCATTAAGTTGATTAAATCAGTTTATTGTGGTGGAATTGTTGTATTTTCAAATGAATTATGTCTCTGTTCTTAATGCCAAATATCCTGGCTAGTCACCATTTAGTAACACAGAACAAGAGCATMATAGCTGAGGAATTTTGGAAACAATTTATTTGAAAGTGGAAAATTTGTTAATTTTAAATACATATACATTTCAAAATAGGGCATTCTCATATTTAGGTATATATTTTCACTCTTCATATAAACTCTGGCTAAGCCAGCTTTCATTAATTAGAGGTTTTTTAATATACTGTATGTATATATACATTATCACATTTGGAACTGGTTGTGTATAATAAGATATTTTTTCAGTCTTCTCTGTGAAGATTACAGCATGGGGAGAGGTAAAATAGTGCTTAGTATATATTTGCTAAACTCTCATAATAGCAACATCTCTCCTAGTTCAACAGTTCCAAAGGAAGAGTCAGGCAGAGAACAAAATTTACATTACCAATGAACTGCTGAGAAGATTTAGAAAGCATAATAAACTTTGAAAGGAAGCACTCACCATGGTATTCTAGAATATATTAATCATAATTAGACAGTCATAAGGAAGGTGCCAGAACTGGGATTTAGTTTGTTTTCCACAAAATATTGAACTTGCAAGGGTGAAATACATTAGCAGGAGAGAAAAGGGAGATAGAGGTTCGCATTGCATTTTCTCAAGAATTGAAAGAAATTGTCTCCAACTCAGGGGTGACTAGSTCATCAACAGGGATAACTGTGGCAATTCTGTGAACTGTTCAGGTAGTTTTCTTTGCTTTAAAAAAAAAAAAAAATCACTGAAAAATATTTGAATTAATTGGTATACTACTTTTTACACACCCTTTTATGGAAGTAAAAATAGAGAAGCAATATTTTCCCCCACCCCCAAAATTTGTTGTTGCTGGGGGCTTAGGAGCTGAATAAATGAACCAATTATTTTCAAAGCAGTTATTCCTTTCTTACTGAGTGTAATATTGTCATTAGTTTTAAGATAAAGCAGGCAATGTGCATCACACACAGATACCATAAATATCTGTAATTTGTGTGTATGCATATTGAAGTATAATGTGCAAGTCCTGATATGTATCAGTCTAAGGTGCCTTTGCTTACAGAAGAGCGTACGTTGAATTTACTAGTGATAGCTAAAGTTCAAAAAGSTTGGATATTCAGTTTACGTAAGACTGTCTGTCTCAGAATTTGGATGTGTGTTTGAATCCTATCCCYGTTATTGATACTATTTGAAGGTGTAATAGAAGTGTTGAAGATTATTCAGCATCAACTACCAGATTTGGAAACACGAAGAGTTTAATGCTGTAAAATCAATAGCCTAAGCTAAGTAAAGAGGTAATATATAATTTCATGGTATTTTGCCCTTTTTTTTAATAAGTAAAATAGCAATTTAACTATAACTGAGCATCTTGCAGCATAAACCACTTCTAAGACAGTCCAAAAGCTTCAAGGCTAGATGATTAGCCCCAGTTGCTCTGCTGAGCAGACTAAATTGTGTTTGATTGCATTGTACCAAATGTATTCAATGACCACATTTTTAATCAAGAGTGTATACCAAGTAGAATTTTACCAAGTAGAATTTTCTTTAATGAAATAAAATATTTCATACTTGTGCTTCATAAGTTTCAGTAGAAAACTGTGATTAAATCTTTCTTCTTTGCAATTCTGGTTTGAACAGTGTATTTTTTCCCCCATCCCAGCGATAAGGGTGAAGAATAGATATACCCCCATAAGACAACTAAATCATAACCAAGTGTTTCTATATGAATGGCTGCAAACTGAATACATGAATAAATATTGTTATAAAGAGGTTTTCAATATAATAGTGATTTTGAAAACTTTATGAAAAGAAGATGATAGAACAGTAATATGGGGCAGAACAGGTTACTTGCCCGAGGAATGACCTTATGGTCTCAATTCCCTTACCTAAATGAGGCAAGTGAGATGCCCTAAGGTATTCCAGCTGCCAGTTCAGAAGGTACAGTTCTCCCAGCAGTGTTCTTCACCCAAGGGTTTTAAGGAACAAACTTGTCAGAGAATAAAAGAATCTTCTAGTGGATAATAATTTATCAAAAAGTTTCAGAAGTAACTGAAATGGAGAGAAGTCAATAGTGAGAAAACTGCAGTGTGCATCAGATTTGTGAATGCTTTGGAAATGGGCTAAAAAGTAAGATGACAGAGCTTTCTGAGAATCAGAAAGGAAAATCTAAATTTGATACTGAAGAACTTACTGTACAGTGAGAAATAAGGAATAACCATTATCTGTTCCACATCCTTCACACTATCCCTCCTCAGTTTTTAAGGCAAATTTAAGGCTGACAGAGAACAACACAGAAGAATCCCACAATATAGATCAGTTTAATGACAAAATAGCAGGTGAAACTCATTGTTAAGAGAAGTAATGCACATGAGGAAAAAAACCCAGCACCCTAATTATTTACATGCAATGAGTAGCTGTAAATTATCTGTTTGCATTCATAGGACATAAGATATGGGAGTTATTGTTAATAGTTGTCTGAGAATTTCAGGTCAATGTTTAGTGGCAGACAAATCATATATATGTTAAAAGATGTGCTGAAATATTTTTTTATGTCTCTTTTAACCTATAAATTATATTATAAATTATTTAATATATATAATTTATTACATAAATATAAATGTATATAACAAACTATAAAATATAGATTATCATAATTTGTATTATAAATTATATGTATATTAAAATATTTTAGAGTATGAGACTTATCGGGAAAGGAATATCGAATGACAAGGAAAATATCCTGCTATCTAAGTGCTTGGTGCATCCCTGTCTTGAATACCRTATTAGTCCCTGGTTAATTTCCTTAAAAAAAAAAAAAAAATTACAATGAGGAATGTACAGAGAAAGAAACAGGAAAACCCAGAGGTACAGATTGGTCTCTGTTTGAAGAGAGAGTAAACAAAATAAACAAACTCATCAGATTTCCAAACATGGTTATATGAATATAAAGAAGCAATACTCTTCACACCCACATGATGTTATGGAAATAAAAATATACATAAATTAAAAAAGGAAGCAGACAAACTTAGGGAGCTGAAGTCCATCAGTGGGTATTAGACAAAATGGCTACCTGCAGTTTCTAGCTCAGGCAGTAAATGGACTCGGGGGAATACACTAACTTGTCCGTTCTCTCCCTGTTTCTTTACTTATCCTTTAAGCATCTATCATTGGCCACCAATTTAATAATAAGTAGTTGTTAAACCGTATTTGCCCCTCTCTACAGTATCACATCAATGCTTAGTGCAAATAAAGAATTGGAGCAAGGTTTTTGGAAATATAAGGTACAGTTTGATTAACTGCTGCTTAATGACAGCCCCTGGTGAAGTAGGTGAAAAGTAAAATAAACATGCAGGATAAAGAACTTTTAAACATCAGAGAGGTGAAAATATGGGGTGGAACTACTTATTTCTGCAAGGCCTCAGAAATAACTTAATACTTAAATAACTTCAGAAGACCAAAACATGTCAGATGATACTCAGTTGAGATCTCTAGAAAACGGCAGACTCTTCATAATGATATTAATCAACATATAAGTTATTATCTTGTCTTATCTTGAAACCCTTACAGGTTGTAAGGGTTGTAAGAGCTGTATTGTAATATGTGGAGCTTATATTTACTTAAGTATGTTGCACGAACAAACGCATCGCTGGAAAAAATGGTAAAGGTCAGGAATGTATCTGCCTGACAATCTGATTTCACAACTTTCACAGCACAAGGAAATTCACTACACTGCTTTCTGGGAGATGCCTCAGCAATGTGACAAACCCAAGAAGAAAAATAYCTGTTCAATAGCATTTCACTGAAATTGTCAAATATAATTGAATAACACTTGCTTATTGCTTGGAACATTTCTTTCAAAGCTGGTCTCTCCCCTGTCTTCTCTGGCTGTGCAGCTGCTTAATTCAGATCCTAAGTTTCAGTCTGTGGCAAGTCCCCTGAAAGACAGAAAGTGAGATTAATGCCTTATTCATCTTTGATTACGGTGCACACACCATCCCCCTCCCGCCCCTTCCAAAGTTCTCAGAAATATACATACTGTCTGGGAGATTAAAGTAGAACTTTTTTTTCCACTTTTCCAAACAGTGATAGCAGAAAAATACAAAAGAATACGTTGCTTGTACTCAGGAGCATTATATTTGTTCAACTCTTATATTTCAAAATTTTTATTAAAATCTGTATTAATAATGCTTAAAATCTTTGATTTTCAGCATTTTCCTATGAAACTTAGTTTTGATTATAACATTTAACTGCATTAACCTTTTGTTTGACCCTGAAATTCCTTAAGCCCGCTTATCCCCAGTTCCTGTGAAAGATAAATTTTTTATATAATATACTGTGCACTTAATAAAAGCATACTAAGTAACTGTAGTCATTCATATAATCAAATTTAATGATCTGTGAAAAAGTTTCTGACAGCTTAAAACTCAGTATGTCCACCATGACTTGAAACAAACAAAAAACTAAAAGTGAAAATAAAAGTAGTCRTAATTTAATAAAAAAACTAAAAGCAACTGCTATACAAATATGTAATTCATTAAGTTAAAAATACAGAAAAATGTTATCCAAACACTGAAACATCAAATTCTCTCAGATTATAATCAATGAGTAAACAAGATCTAGATCAGTAATGCAAATTTGAGTTCGGAAATACATCACTTTTCCTCAGAATGCATGATATAAGCATCCTTTAAAAACACCATTTCTGATTGTTTGATAATATAACCATTAAAAGAAATGTGCAAAAATCCTTACCTTACCAGTTGCGCTGTACCTCCAAATAGAAGTAAGAAACAACTTATTTTAGATATCATGAATATATAGAATTGATACCTTATTTCTTTGTGTTCGCCTATACACAGCAACAAAATCTAGAGTTGTAACGAAGCTTCATTTTTATTCCATCTCTAACTCAACTCTTTAACAATGTAAGTCTTTAAGGGCAGATCATAATTTTTCTTAAAATAAAGACTTAATAATAGCATTGTTTTAAGGAGAACTGTGGTTTTGGTAGTAATTTTTAAATAAATAACCACTTAAGTTGTGCAATAAATTCAATAGCAAATTTATGATACTTTGAAAAAAAATTGATTTTTTTTATTTCTGAAAGGCAAGAGATCTGCAGACACCCTACATACTTTTGGGATTTTAGGTGGCATCTGTCAAAAAAGCTGACTTCTTTAATTTACATTTTAAGTGTTCATCCAAGTAACAGGCAATGAAGTCAGAAACTGAGCATGTAATAATTTTCTTTTCTTTTGGACAAGTACAAAGGAGAAACCTTTCAGGGTCAAACAATTTTCAAAACTATAAGGACTCTATTCTTTTACACCACATGAGGCTAAAATATATGCAGTTTAGATGGGAGGGTAGTGGAATGTGGCTGCCCTTACTATCTTCTGTGAAATGACTGTTCTCCAACCTGATTTGCATTGAATGGAGAGATATTCCAYAAGTGCACAAAGGGGACAAAGGTTCAACTGTGCATAGCTAGTTTTAGCATGCATAAATGCTAAACTAATCTGATTCTGACCCTGAAAGTTAACAATAAACTATTTTCAAATAGTTTTTTTTCAATAAACACAAATAAAGGGGTATTTTCTTCAAGATTAAAAGTCAAGATTCTGGTTTTTCTTTTTTCCTTTTTTTTTTTTTTTTTCCTTCTTTCTTCTTTTTTTTTACTTTTTGTTCCAATAACAGTGATACTGAGAACTTACACATAGGCAGTGAAGGAAAATGCCATTCCACGACATACTTGAATTCTCAGAATTCTGAAATAATCTCTTCCAGTGTTTCAAGTCAGTGAGCTAGATTTGTTGTAATAACCCCACAGTAAAGGTCCACTGGAACATCTGATTAGCAGTTCTGCCTTGCTGGAAGTATGAGGGGAACCCAAGAAAACTTATTCACTGTGTCACTTTCTATCATCGCTTTAATATCCAGTTACTGAACAGGTATAAAAGAACAAGCCTTAAGTTATTTATGTAAAATATCTCTCTTTAATAGAGTTGTCTTTGTTTCAAATCATTCACTGCAAGCAAGAGATCTCCTAGGAGAGATACCTCTACTATGCATATTAGAAAAGCTGGAGTACCAAAAAAAGGTACTTGAAGTAGGAACTGTTGGAATAAGCAATGATAAATGAGAAGAAATCTTAAATTTGATTAATAGGGAGACCCAGGATAAGATTGGTTTTGGTGGAACAAAAGATAGGTGGTGTCAAAGTAGTATGGTATATTAATTTCAAGCCTGAGTTTGAGTTAAAAATATAAAAGCTAGGTAGGCTGGTAAAATTCAGCTGGAATGAGAATGAAACAGACAGCAACTGTTAAGTGGTTTTACCAAGTTTGGTAGACTAGTCCCCAAAGAAGGGTAGCAGACTCATGCAGAATCCCATTACTGAGACTGTGAATAGAGGTAAGGCTAGAGTCCATTTAATACCTTTGATATCTCCACAGGAATTAATTCTATGCAGTCCCTGCCTTCGGGTGACTATGAGGACTACTGCTATATGAAGAATTATAGGAGTCAAAACCACAGATTGTGCAACAGTATTGCCAGGAGCATGAGTGTAAATGATACAGGATAATAAGTGATCCTCAATTTGTTCACGTTGTATGCTCAGCTGATTTCCTATAAAAATGGAAATGTTAGGCAAGACTTCAACATTCTGCACACGCTCTGGGCTCTTAAGGCACACGTTTGTACAACTTGTTGTACTTACCCATGTATATCTTTATTCTTTTCAGAGATTTCTACATTAGCAGGGTAAGTGCATTAGAACCAAGGTAGAAAAGGAAAAAAAATAATAAACAGTCATGCATAAGTCAGCCTGCACAGAAGTTGTTCATCTCTGTCCCATATCACAGGACTAAATAACATAGGTTAAACAGAATGACTTGCACATGTCTCAAAGTGATGAGGATCAGTTTGCTGTGTTGTCTGTTTAGCATGAWAGTTTCAACACAGATGCTGAATATCAATAATAAATATTGAATATCTCTAATAGGTGCTGAAACCACTTATGAAATGCACATTTGTAGGTCCATTAGGAACCATATAAGGAAACTCTCATGCCATATACATCTATAAAATCTGTGAGTATGATTGTTATAGGCCTTCCATAGTTCTGATCTTATCTTTATGAAGTTATAATGTCTTTGTCCAGTCAAAAGCAGCTCTTACACAAATTCTCTATGATTTTTCACCATCTCCTGCAAGGATTTTCTCATAAATTTCAGAATATAAGTTTGTCAAGGCCTTTAACATTAGAAACAGTTCTGTGCATTCTTCCAGATTGTTGTGTATCTCCCTTTCTAATATCGGTATCTAATATCCTAATTTTAGTTCTAATGGGTCACACCTTAATGTATCACTGTCACGTCCCGCCTGTGCGGGAGAGGTGACTCAGATTCGCAAATTCCCTCGGTATGGATTAAGGTGAAACGACACTCAAGGTCTGTACATAAGCAAAGACTTTTACTTTATAGCTAGGCTCACTGGTAAATAATTGGATAACAGAAAAGCTTGTTGCTCACCACTGGTGTGGGAGTTTATGAAATAATTGGGTAGCAGAAAAGCCTGTTGCTCACCACTGCTGTGGGAGTTTATGCCTTGCGTTACTTACTAGGAAAAGGTAAAAGAATAAAAGAAAGAGAGAAGGAGAGAGCGAGAGAGAGAGAAAGAGAGAGGAAGAGATCACCGGTCCAGGTTCCAGCATTGGTCCAGCCAATGGGGGTCTCTGGTCTGCAGGAGCGCTCCTTCAAAAGTTCCTGAAATGAGTCCCAAGTCCCCAGATTGAAAGTCGAAAGAGAGAATATTCTCCCCCTAGGCACTTGCCTTCCCCTTTTATGCCCRCCATTCACTTCAAACTGCCCCTCTGCTACAGGGGCAGTTTCGTAGTTTTCTTCTATTGGTTCTTATATGTCTCGTCTTCATTTAAAGTCACAGTGTCCTTTCTTTTACTGCGCATATTCAGTGGGGAAGGGGCTTTGTTGGGCAGGGGGCTTTTCCTGCTGGTGGGTGGA
>JAYKAV010003371.1:0-41498 GCA_035582835.1 Phoebastria nigripes | reverse complement strand
AGAGGAGCCTTCCTGGGATTCACCATCCCTCAGTCTTGTGAGTGTTTGAGACATTCCTCAGACAGGCTCAGGGGATCTCCACCCCCTGCTCCCTTATCAAGTTTTGTCTCCTGTCVYTGGAAAACWGKTCTKTGTTCCAGTGGGTTACAAGTTGGCCTTGGTGTTAGCTGCCAGTTGGTCTCTTACAATCACGGTGGCTGGATAATGTAGGACTAGCTCATTAAACCAATCCAGTTTTGTCTGGAAAAATCAAATTTTTTGTTCATTCAAATAGAAAATAATTTTTTTATAACTTGGTTTAAAATATACCAGAACATTGCAATCAGCACAAACTAGGTTGTTACAATGACTGCAGGATGACACACTTATGGACAGAGTGCAGATGAAGTGGACAAGATCTATAACTGTGCATAATTGTATGCATACCATATTGTATGCAATCTACCAGAGAGATATTGGTATTTACTGTTAAGATGTACCTTTAAAATATAAAGTCTGAAATTGTTAATTTAACATTCTGGTTTAACATCAAAATTGAAAATAAGTGAGTATCCTTCTGCTAATTTCTCTTTCCATGAAACAAAAGGTTGCATCAACTATTAAGAGTGGCCTTGTCCTTCCCCTTTCTTATTTCTTTATGTAACGTTTCAGTTTATGAAGGTGAAATACGTGTAAGCAGTCTGTGATTTTAAGCTTTGCATAAGAAGAAAAATTGGACGTAAATAGTATTTCTTTCAGTTTTCAGTGCATCATAATAAAGTCTCATAGGTTTGTTTGAAATCTGTGATTTTTAGTGTTCTTACACAAATTTCAACAATGTGCCATTGTTTGTGCAAATAAGAATAGTTATTGAACCCCTTCTGTACTCACGGTAAAAGACACTATGTTGCAATGTTAGGAAATATTTGTTAAGGATTATTGCAAAATCTCCTCTGGAATGACAGTCTTTTTCTTGTTAATCATAAAACAGTGTTAGACAAGTATGAAGCAATATATACGTACAAAACTGTACCAAAAACAGAGTTTGAAACAACTATTTCTGAAGACAAACAACATTCACTGAATGTCATTAGTACTAATACAAAAGTATTTACGTAGTTTCCTGAAGTGTCCTGTGACCTAACAGTTCTTAAAGATCTCATTTGTTATTTTGCATTTGTTTCTAACGAGTAATAGAATGCTGGTGCATTTACCATGATAGTGCTTTGTCAGTTCAGGTCATCTGCAACATAACTTATGGGATTCTGAAACAGAAACAGCCAAAAACCCAAACCAATCAAAGAAAAATTTTTCAAATAATCTACTCTGAATTTTGCACTTGATTGCAGTGAATTCTGGGGCAAGATTTGGGGATTTTACTTAATAGACTGGAAATATTCTTATAATGCTGACATATACAATAAAGCTTATAGACTATACATAATTTCAATAATGCAATTTAAAAATTCGTCCAGAATATTGGCAGAAAATACAGTGTTTTGCTTACATTTTAGACTTCAGTGTTGGTAAGATAAAGATAATAATAGACCTATGTTAGATATTTTACTTTCAGATTGTGAACAGTTCATCACAGGAGACTGTATTTAAAAGAAAAAGTTGATGAACATGTCATTGATGATCATCTTTTTTCCTTCATTTGAGAAAAAGAGTGTTGAATTTTTCACCACTGCTTTTCTATTATGTCCTATCTTTTCTGAAGCTTTTCCTGCTTGTTTCCTCAGTGAATGTCTCATATGAGTATTGAATAGTGATAAGAAAATGTTCAGTTCAGCACAACTGAATTGATATTGTGGTCCCAAATACTACTACCTTTTTTTAWTTTTTCCTTTTGCTGTTGTGCCAGATGGATTACCCTATTTGTATTATATTTATTCAAGTCCACAAATGGAATATCAGTATTGTAAACTTTTATTATATGACTTGTGCCAAAGTAATATTGCAGTCTGTCACTGAACTTTTACATTTTATTTTGACAGGAACAGACCTGTAAAGATGTTTATGTGGTGGTCAGCTGTTTTACTTCTTGGATGCATTTTGCTGGGAGCAGACGGGTGGCCAGCCAAGGAAGGATACGACTTTAGACCCTATCAGCCCCTAGTAAGATTACGCCACAAGGTACAGATTATTCTCTAGCACTTCTGGCTTTTCTTCCATGATCAAGGGATAAATTACATGACAGCCTTGTCTTGTTTGTGTTTATTGGAGTAATGTTCAGAAAATAAGTTTTTCTGTAACAATGCCTGCAAAAATACAGACTTGATTTGACAAGTAAACAGGAGCTGTTTTCATTAGAAAGCCCAGAAATTTTTCAAAGATAGTGAGCTAAGCTCTGTTATAGTTTCACAAACTAGAGATTATGTATATCAGCAGAAACTCAGAGACAGAGACAGGAGAGGTTGGCTCTTAAAGCAACTGTCAGTGTCTGCTTAAGGCAATGACTTGTCCCTGTATTCACTGGATTTCAGACCAAGCGGCAACCAGGGGAACTGCCTGTCAAAGCAGCATGGTGTTGAAGTTAACTGATCAACAAAAACTTGTCTGCATGAGGTAGATGTTCACAGTGCTCGCTGAATTTAGGAGTTTTGAACCATGGCATAATGCAGATGTTTCCTGAGATACTGGGTTTCCCTGATTCAAACATTATATGCCATTCAAATTTTGCCCACCTGCCACACATTTGTAATGAATCCAGGACTCCCAAAACAGTTCTCAGCTAACAAATCTTGCTCTTCCTCTGGTAGCTAGAAGGGAAACTGCTGTGGTCATTCTGTAAAAGAAGGAACAGGGCTGTAATATCTCCATGGGCTGTCTGAAGCTAGCATAGATCTGATCAACTTCGTAGTTTCTTCTTGGCATGGTAGTCATGGGAGCAACATCTGAGGAGGCCCTAAGGCCTACAGTCAGGCTAACAAAGATGATAAAAAAACTTCTTTTCCCCCTTCTCATGTATCTGGGTGCTTCAATTAGAAAATCTGAATTATAGCCAGAAACTCGAAATGTTAGTTTCTATTAATGTTTCAAGATCTGGCTAGTTTAATTTCTCAATACTTTTTATAAAACATGAAAGCTATTTCCTCTTGGTCCTCAGTTTGAAAAAAAAAGATCCAGTATCATGTGATTCTATCTCAGCATATGAGGAGGAGGAACTGATAATTGAGTTCTGCTCAAACAAGTAAAATATTTGCCTATTAGYTGATTATTGTATACTATGTATGTTAAATATAGAAAGCTTCTAACAGATGAAAAATGAAATATTAAAATTAAAATTTCATTATAAAATTGTGCATCCTCTAGGGAATGTTGTTCAATCAGAATAAAGAATGCATCAGGCCCCAGTCAAGTAAATACGTAACCGTGTAAGCACCCAGGTGTTCACRCTGAGTATTTTGCAAAATCAGAAACTTTGTCTCATCAGTTTACTTCCATTTGTCAGCTTTAAACAAAATGCAACAAAATAGCATGAGAGAAATACTTCGAAATCTAGAAGGAATGAGAGACACTAGTAACAGAAACATGAAATGAACCATGTGAGAGAGAAATCACACATTTAAAAAACAAACAAACAAACAAACAAACAAAACAAACAACCAACAACAACAAACAGACAAAACAAACCCATGAAGAATGTGAGAAGAATCAAGGGCAGGACATGAGGTAGAGTGAACACTATTTCTGAGATTTAGATGGTCTCTGGCATTAATATTAGATTGTATGGGGCACTAATAGTATGTTGCTGTTCCTTAATAATACTTCTAATCCTCTGATAACTCTCGTATAATACTCGGAATAGGTTGTCATAAACATTTCAAGTTTAATGTTGGGGGGATCACACATACACATATGCCTGTGTCCACATACACATATATATACACATGAAAGGTAAAGAGACTTTTCCTCTGTTTTTCATTCCTTATATATTTTTGAAAAACATATAAAAATATGCATACATACAGAACACAAGCAAATGGCACATCCTGTAAATAGACTTTGTATTTTTAAAAGAAGATAAAGCTTAAAGGGAAAGAAAATGAATGATAGAAAAAATATAAAGAAAAAGGAAAAAGAATAATGAAAACATGATATAAAAATTTATTCTGAAAAGCAAAGAAAATATGGTGGGKTTTTTTTCTAGGCAATATGTCTAGACAAAAATAATGGTTTAGTATAGTTCAGCTTTTGGTATTATGGATACGTGTTAGTATAAAAAAAAAAAGGAATGCAAAAATTTTCTAAAGTCAATTTTTAAAACCAGTTCTGGCACAGATACACATATTCAAAACATGTAAATAGTATGCTAAAGGAGACTTTCTGCTTCAATCAAACACTTAATATATCAAGTGCTTAGATTAAGTTATGCGAGTAGAATACTTATTAGAAATAGAAGATGATAATGATTATCAGCGGAGTCATATTGGCTTTGATCAAGCAATATGTATGCAACTTTATGAGTGTGAAGATTGAATGAAAGAAAAAAAAAAAAAAAAAGAGTAATCACTCTTGCTCTAATAAAGGGGAATTTACCTGACTTCAACGGTAGTCCAAACAGAGCAACTCCAAATGTCAGACTGCAGGGAAAATCAATCCTGTTGGTACTTAGGTATTATCTTGAAAAAATAATTGTGTTCATGGTGAGAACAGGCATTTATATCATAAAGGTTTTGTTGTTTTAAAAGGGATTATGAACAAATTCAGCTCCTCATGCACAGAAATTACAAGTAGGCATTTAGTCTGAATGCATGATAGTCTGAACACATAAGGAAAAACCTGCATAAGGAAAAAGCTTTAAAAATAGGGAAAAGCTTTATGCATAAGAATACACTTTTTTTTACTGTGAGGTTGACTGGACACTGGAACAGATTGCCCAGAGAACTTGTGGAGTCTCCGTCCCTGGACGTATTCAAAAGCCGTCTGGACGTGGTCCTGGGCAATCTCTAGGTGACCATGGTTCAGCAGGGGGGTTGGACAAGGTGACCTCCAGAAGTCCCTTTCATCCTCAACCATTCTGCRGCTAGATGATTCATTATAATACATAATTAATAATTACATATAATAAAATATAATTAATTTATATATATWTTTACAATTTATATAGTCAACCTAATAGTTGTGGGATTTTACTGATGAAACTTAAAAAGATTTAAAGAGATTTTTAGAAAAATCTTTTTAGAAAAACATTTTAGAAAATCTTTTACAAAAGATTTTTTAAAAAAAGTTTTATAAAATCTTTTAAAAAAGACTTACAAAATCTTATTAGAAAATCTAAATGTGATGACAGTGAAAAAAGACAATATCCCTTAATCCACTGCTTTAATAGGTTGATAGTAAAATGTGTGATGAACTAAATTGAGAAGTTCTTCATGTTGTAAWAACAAATATTTGTAGCACAAATTCGATTCATAGGCTGTTCAAAACCTTTTGAAATCATTTTACTTAGGAAAACATTGATATTATCTATCCTCGTACTGTCCCTTCTCCCCAACTTTCAAAAACCCTCTATGTCTTCAATAGTTAATGAAGCCACGTCTCTTGAATGATRTTTATCATTTGCCTGCAACAAATAATTCAACTTGCATAACTTCATTGAGACAGTTGAAATGTTCAACCTGTTTCAGACGACTAATAGTACATATCAGGTTTTATTAACATTTTATACATCATTTATCTGCATCTTCACCCCTCTGTTCTCATACAAGGCTATTTAGCCTGTAGCTTTTTACTAATTTTCAGGCCCAAGAGCTATGTAGTTTGGTTGTTTGGTAACTTTACGTTGGGATGTGATTCAGAGCTGTGTGGTTCCTCGCATCCTGGTTTGCAGAGGAAAGCAAGCCATGCAGGTAGATCACAAGGAAGACTCAGCATGTTTTGCCAGATAAGTCACCTGGCTTTTTAGGGAGCTCTGAAAAATTACCTAAAGCTCCAGTTTAGAGACTAGAGAACCTTCAGTTAAGAGATTGCCTTCATGAGTTTTCTGTGTATACCTATGTTAAATTCAGAAAAGGACTATGAACATGTATTTTTTCCAGTAACAGAATATTCAAATATATCATTATCCTCCTCCACTGATGGCATTGTCTGTGTTCTTGGTTTCCATAGATTTTTGGGGTTTTTTTTAGATTATTTATAATAGACTAAATATGAGGACAGATACTTTAACAATTATGTGGCGATATCTCATGCCACTTTAGATAGAACATATAGCTGATTTAATTCTTATGCCACAGTTGTATGGAACTCATACCCTTCTTCAGTGGTGGAAATAACTAGGAGAATTGGTATTATTGATAGAAATTTTCAGTGCTGCAATGCGTGAGAGCCTGCATCCAGTTTTTCCTTAGAAGATAATTGTGCTGCCTTTAAGAAACCAGCATTTTCACTACCAACTGAAACCACTATTTTTCAGTCCCTAATATTACACTTTTTTGTTAAAACTGTGCAGAAAATCAGAGTAAAATATGCTTTAGGTATATAGATAACTAACTTCTGCGTCTGGACTGCAAGGTTTCCTTGGTTAATGCCAGAGAAGTCTGATGGTATGTGAAGTTGCCATGTTTTGACACTAACCAAAAGTTAGATCAATTGCTGTGGATATTGCCCAATTTCCCAACTTTGCTCTTTATATCCTTTAAATATGCAGCAATTTCTTACCATGTAGAAATGTATTTCTGTGTGTTTAACTTGATCTGTAGGAATTAACAGATTATTCTTCAGTAGACTTTCTAATTTATCATATGCTGTATTAATGAAGAGTTTCCACTTTGAACGGTTTTCTAATTCAATTTTACATTAGTTGGAACTGCTCTAGTATTACAGTGGAATTTTTAATATCCAGTACCTACAATGAGCTGCTGACTTTCAAGTATTAGGTTTATTTTTCTGGAAATTTTCTAACAGAAAATCTGTAATAATTTATAAAATACAGCTCTAAGAACTTGCAGCAGTTCATGTCTAAATTACAATTATGGCCCAAATTATAATTATAATCATGTTCATTATYATGGCCATTATAATGGCCATGAAGATCAAATGTTTGACTGCATGGTTTATATATGAAATAGTCAAAACCAGGAAGAGCTGAGTTGGCTTGAACTAGAATGGAGAATGAATATTACAAAGCACTCCTGAAAATTTTATTTCCAGTCCCCTTCTGTTGTTAAACTGCCATGGCTTACACTTACATGGTTATGCTGAAAAATATTAGGCACATGACTGAGCAACATGTGAATTTCTTGTTATGCCAGTTAATCCTTGGTTCTTCATTTGTCAAAACACTGGAAAAGTTTGTAAGGGACTTTTCATTTGGGAGTCTTCTTGCATTGCTGCTGAAGTATTGTAAGCAATTTGTTAATACCTAGGTTCCCACCTGAAATCATTAGGAAGTATTTCTAGCATCCTAATGAGTTTTCTTCTTGTAATTTGCATGGCTCTGACAGAAAGCAATGTTTATGCGATGTCTTCAGTGAAAAAGTGTATGCTCTGAGATTTCCAGGTATAAACAGGAAGGCGGCAGCCAACAGAACACTGACTTGGTTTCGGATTCTCTGTCAGAGACTAAAAAATATGGAGTATAGTCTGTACATTCATATGTGTATTCCAGAGCATGCCAAGCCTGCATATCTAACACATGCACGCACAACACTCCTCTGCAAGCCAGGTGATTCACATGGTTTAGCGGGAAATAATATTAACAACAGTGCCTCATTGTGAATGATATCGTTACGGGTAGGGAATTGTTTGTTTCTAGTCTCAAGGGACAATCAGAGAAGATTGCTGATTTAGTCATCGTCACCTGGATACCTTTTACTTAGGCCCAATTCTGATCTTACAGAGCTAAGACCATTACATTCATTATAGCCAGGGTTGTAATGCCTAACCAAGAGCAAGCACTGGCTCAGGAGAGTGGGTGGGGGTAGGAGGAGCAACCATCAGGGGAATCTGGGTAAAGGAGAGAGGGAAGAAGTGAGGAAATTTGGAATTCGGCCTGGGCCTGGGCCTGGGCAGGAACTTCAATCAGGAAAGAGGTTTTTGTCCAACTCAGCAGGTGGGTACAGAGGGTACAGCAAAGGGGACATGCTTTGTCTTTGACAGCTTTCATGGACTTCTTCTAACAACTGATTTTGCCATATTGATTCAAACTGTTTCCAGCCTTGCCCTTATTTTGTTTTATTTTACCAAAGGGCTAATGGGATCCGAGTTGGATGTGCAGCAGTCACTGTTGTCTGTGTTATTTCTCCAGACTAAAATATTTAACTTCCTGTGAAAAATCTGCCTCTCTCCCTTTTTCTCTCTCCCTCCCTTCTTACCGTTGCTGTTTGGTGTTCAGTTAGGCAGTTCGACTCTGATTCTCATTAATTTAGGCCTCAGGATTAGGTCAGTCTAGAGGTGTTTAGGTTAGATCAGAATTAGGTCCATTTTAGAGGTGTTTAGGCAGTAATCACTGTCTGAATGAAACAAAGCAAGACAAAAACAAGTAGTGGCATAAGCATGTTCTCCCAGTTTGTTAAAGACAAATTTGAATGTATAAGCACAAAGCATAGAATACATGTTCTGCAGTTAGGTTTTTGCCCAAAAGTTATAAAATGTTCTCCCTTTAGCACATTCTGTGTCATAATGAAACACCTGTAAAATAGAGACAGGCTGAGTGTTCAATGATTTTGTGTTCATTTAGGGTATCATAGCCAAGAAAGAAGTGCACAGAAAGTAGTATTTCAGGATTCAAAAATAGCCTGAGCTTTCCTTGTGTGATCTGGTCTCCAAACAACCCGAGATTTATAGTTCACAGTGTTTATCTGAAAAGTCTGTTTGCCTGCAGGATCTGAGAAGTCATAAAATTTGATCCTCTAGAATCCTCTGTCCTAGAGAGAGAGAGGGTAAAAAAAATCCATTGCAGTAAGATGCATCAGTGAATTCTGAGGACTAAGAACAGAGCTTTTCCTGAACATGTCAATGCTGCTCTCAGCTCTAAGGTAACAAGACAATTTTCTTCTTTCTGAGGCTCCCTGAACACAGCATCTGTGTCCTATGCAAATTCCAGAATTTCATTTCAGTAACAAGACTTGCTTTTTCTTCCTCCCCCCTTTACTCATTTGTCTAACTGTGTCGTGGTTTAACCCCAGCCAGCAACTAAGCACCACACAGCAGCTCGCTCACTCCCCACTGGTGGAATCGGGGAGAGAATCAGAAAAGTAAAAGTGAGAAAACTTATGGGTTGAGATAAAGACAGTTTAATAGGTAAAGCAAAAGCCGTGCACACAAGCAAAGCAAAACAAGGAATTCATTCACTCCTTCCCATCGGCAGGCAGGTGTTCAGCCACCTCCAGGAAAGCAGGGCTCCATCATGTGTAACGGTGACTTGGGAAGACAAACGTCATCACTCCGAACGTCCCCCCTTCCTTCTTCTTCCCCCAGCTTTATATGCTGAGCATGACGTCATATGGTACGGAATATCCCTTTGGTCAGTTGGGGTCAGCTGTCCTGGCTGTGTCCCCTCCCAACTTCTTGTGCACCCCCGGCCTACTCGCTGGTGGGGTGGGGTGAGAAGCAGAAAAGGCCTTGACTCTGTGTAAGCACTGCTCAGCAGTAACAAAAACATCACTATGTTATCAACACTGTTTCCAGCACAAATCCAAAACATACTAGCTACTAAGAAGAAAATTAACTCTATCCCAGCCAAAACCAGCACAAACTGTAGTCAAGAATTCTTGTGAAACTTTTTTTATTTTATTTTGCTTTTCTCAGGGAAAGGGAGTATGTTCTGCATTCTAATCTGCTTTTTCCTGTGGGCAATAGCATTCAAAAGGCATGGCTAATTTTTTTAAGTCCCATTACAATCATTGTATATTAATAAGCTGATATCAATTAAACATGTTATTTTTACTATCTCTCACTACACGCTCAAAGCATTTTCTGAAAAAGTCTTAGGAAAGTTGCCTGTAAATCTCTGTGTTAAATTTCTTCTATAGTCCTTCCTCCAACTAGTAATTCATTGTGGGGGGAAAAAGGGATGTCAGAGTCTGGAATTAAGGCAAGTATGAAGTTTTTGTTTCTACCTGCCTGCTGATGCTTCCATTGCTAACTCACTAGCAACATCTAGCTATAAACTTTTAGTCAAGAAGTCAGTCTATGGGGCTAGCGAGGGAGAAAAGGTGCATCTTTACCATCGCACTGAACCTCTTGCTGTACCTATCTGTTGTGTTCCTGTTACTGAAAATCACTGCTGTGGAAAAGGTTTCTCTCACCCAGTTATTTTAAGGGATGATGAGATCCACATGTGTTATCTAGCTTTTGATTAACATTGCCTTTTTAATTTCATGTGTCAGCTTGGCAACAAAGGATAAAATATGAAGTAGTGGTATTTGGAGGTAGTGTTATTATCTTCTACAGTATTCAACTTGACCTTCTCACATTGCTTTCTAGGAAGAGGATTTCCAGTTAGCCTCTGACTAGATAAAACAATGGGTTTTGGGCCTTTCTGGTGTTTGGGAGTTGATGCAAAGACAATCTATATTGGCTATCATTTCAGATTCTTGATGAGTATATTTTTTCATATTCTATTACAATGGCAAATCATTGTCACAAATTGCAATCACAGTAGTAGCAAAATAAACCCAGAAGAGATTTTTTTTTTTATATATATATTACTTGGGATGCTTTGCTCCTGCTCAAATTTGTGCAGTTTGGATTTCCAAGATCATGAAAGAGCCCAGATACTTGAAGTGCGTGTTGCTACATAATTTTATGAGATCTGGCTCTTTTCCATGCCTTCCTTGCTATCTCTTATTCTTCAAGTCCTCAAGACTACTCTGTATATAATTCAATCTCTTTGAATTTTTTTTTTTCCTAGCAGCCAAATGTTTTATTTTATTCTTTTCCACTGTTTTTTTTTTTTTCCCAGTCATTTTTCCCAAGGATTTAATACCTATTTTCATTACCTAGAAGATGTAGACTTTTATCATCTTTATTAACCTTTACTATCTTGGTTCGTTAAAATGAAAGTCATGTCCTGTAGCATACACAGTGCTTATAATGTGAAAAATAATATGCAAAAATCAATATACAAATATTATTAAATAATGAATATGGTGTATAATAGCTTTATTGGTGTGCAGACAAACTGGGATGTACCCTAGCCTCATTTTTTTAACTAAATAACGATCCACTTAGTTTATGGTTCATTTTTCACCTTTCTGATTCTAATTAACTATTTAAATTCTGTTTTTAAATGAAAATAATTATGTACTTTAAACATTTGTTTTAAACATCAGTATACTGTTCATCTATACAGTGATATATTCCCAACTGAGTAAATGCAGCGTTGACATATAGCAATAATGTTTTGTAAGAAAACTGTTAATTACATTGGGCTTGAGTATAAAATTAAAGTACAATATTTGTGTACAATTAGACTCCTTTTAAATTGGCTCCAATTAGATTGACTAAATATTAGGTCTTATATCCATGTCTCTCTTCAATATCTGTATTTTAAAACATCCGTAAGACTTTCAGTCCTATACTTTTTGTGGTAGAAAAMCAAGTTCAGAAAAAAAATCTCTTTTTAGCACTAGGAAAGTATCTCACTAGTTTTAACTCTTTCTTCTTCATTGATTAATTTGTCCTAGTTATTTTTTCAGTAGTAATTTTGAACTGTGATAATTTTACTGAGAATGTAATGTGCAGTAGGAGCACAAATCTGGTATGTTCTGGGTAAAACCATATTTGATGAAATGCTACTATGCCTTTTTTTTGCTTTTACAATATCAACTGTCCTGATCTCATGTTACCAAGATATCAGGTTAAACAACCCATCTGTACTTCATGTGAACCATGGGTTTTGTTATCTTGCAGTAAAGGTATTTGCTATTACAATATGTAAGCTATTTCTCTAGCATTTATTTTCCTGATCAGCTTAATTTTTTTTCTTTTGAAAGCGTTGTAAAGGAGCCATGGTAAGAAACATAGATCTATGTTTATGTATATTAGGTTTAGGTATATTTTATTTAGTTTTCTTCAGCAGCCTTTCCTTTTGAGAGTTTTGTAACTGGAAAACTCAGTCTGTGACTTTGTTTCCATTGTTTATGAAGCAAAATGTCAGTAAGAAAGTCTCATAGACTTCTGTCCTCTTATCTTGTGGACCTTTGTTAGTGAAGAAGTCTTATGCTTACCTTAAAATGCCTCCAGTTCTGGGTAGGGTGACTCTGCATAGATTACCATAGTTGTCATGACATCTTGTTTTTACTCTTCCTTTTTTATATTTGCTGGTGGGATCATATAAGTAGTCCAGCTCAGGCTGTTCTATTTGTTTCTGATAACTGACTCCATGGTAAATCTTACCAGACAAGAACACCACATCCATCAGTATGCTCAAATCCCTTCAACCAAAAGGGAATGTGATGTCTTTCAGTTTCAGATTTATTTTCCATAAATAAATAAATAAAACCAAACATCAGCAGCAGTAGCAACAACAACAACAAACAAAATAAATAACCCCAACCAAGCAAAACAAAACAACCTGCAAAAAAACCCCTCCAAAACACTGGTTTTATTTGCCTTTCAAATAATGGGGCTAAACATCAAGATGCCCATTGAAAATGTTAAAGGTTTTGGTAGCTCTGCTCAGGCCTGACACACAAAGAAAATGGAAAGTCTAATGACAGCTTAATTAGAAGTTGTCTTAATTATGTCTGTTTCGATTGTTATGCATTGATACGACTATGCTTAAATGCTTTTAAGAACATGGAAGGTTAAAGCCTAAAACATAAAAGTTAAAACAAAGATCTCCCAAACTTTAATAATAAAAAAATGTTACCATTTGACCTTGTTGAAAGTGATACAAGAGATGAGCAAGAGTTTATTTCACTTGACATGTCTTTGTAGCTCTTCGGCATTTTTAAGTTTTCATTTAATGTAGTTTGTTAACTGTTCATATAAATGAACATGTAATGTATGAACAATGCAATGTATGAACAGTACATTTATATGAACTAAGTATAATAGCAATAAATATTTCTTTAACATTGCATGGTATTAATAACATCTGCTTAATGTTCATTGTTAATTCTATCAAATAACTTTTTGCAACTGAATTCCCGTACTCAATGCATTGTAACAAAATATTAATTTGAAATAAGAAAAATCTAACAAGCTTGTTGCTTCTATGTCCCCTCTTCCCATGAAAACAAACCAAACAAAAATTATCAGTCATTTGTTTCATGTATAGCCTATAACTCTGGGCATGTAACCTGGAATAAACAGCCTATAATTCAAGTGTAATTTCTAAGGAGAAGTAAGGTCTATCACTCTCCTGAGGCATCAGCACAATCTTCCATTCTCTAGCGTGGTTCATGGAAATGCTATTAATTTCTATTACTCTTACCTGAGGATTATACTCATACATCAATGCAAATAATACAGGATTAATATTACATTATCTTAATAGAATTTATTCAACTTTGTTGGTATATCTAATATTATTTGGTGTTACATCATTTGATATAACAATTCTACTGGATAAAAAAGTATGTTAACTACTGTATTACAATAAGCTGATCCTAAAAATTGTGAAAGACCAATCCCATTGCAATTGATAGTTTGTGGGGTTTTTTTTAAAGGTCTGAGAAACCATTGCATTAGCCAGTCTGACTTTCCACATAAAGGTCTCCCATTTATTTCTGTATTCCTTCATTCCTCCTGTAACTGGGGCATGAGTAAAGCATGTCTTTCAAAAAAATTACTGAGTCTTCAAATACTTTCTATAGCTTAATATTTTCAAATCATTTCCCTTGATGGTTTATTAACAATTAGTAACGAACAGAGTTTATCATTTGGATACATCTGTCTTCTCTTTCCAATGACTGCTTCCTGATATCTACTCCATCATTAGATAGAATGCAATGAAAGTCTTTGGTTTGGCACAAGGAAATGTTTGCAAGACATTATTCATAGTTCATTATTAAAAACAAACACTATTTTAGCTGTGTACTAGTATCAGTCTAGGGCAGGGAAGAAAAATAAATGTCTTTTTATATATAAAGAAGGAACTATAATTAAAAAATACACTATTATCAATTAGATTAGAACTTCAGATGTTTACTGAATTGTTATTTCAGCTCTCTGCACAAATCTTTTTTTTTTTTTTTTTTTTTTTTTTTTAAAGCTACTTGCTTCCAACATGAACTCCAAGAGAAAATAACTAAAAGCTTTACAATACATTGCTTACTTCACATTAGGGAGTCTGTAACCAATTGTTGGTATATCTTAGTATATCTGTAGTGTATATAGCTTTACTTCATGATTAATTTTGAAAAGTTAGTTGAAATTCAACAATCAAATACTGAGCTAATCTTGAATTTTCTAAGATTCAATAGAAAAAAATATCATCTTAATTTTACTTTCTACTTTCCTAAATGTCACACAGAAGGTAATACGATATAACCTTTCATCAAATCTCTGGTTAAAATGAATGTATTCCTCAAATATATAGTTGAACACTTTACAAAAGGACAGATGCAACTGGTTAATATTCATATCATGAACTTCTCTTTTCCTTTGCAACACTACCTTATCTACCTTTTTAAGATGAATGGTAGAAACAAAATATTATTGCTAGAAATTTCTCAGCATATTGGTTTTGATCAATACTGGTAGATATACTACAATTTTACCCATAATTATGTCATAACACACACTAAATATTACTTGCATTCCTGGATTGTAAGAAGGTAATTGATGTTGGCTCTCTCGTGTCTATACTCTCTAATTGTCATTCTTCCCACAGATTTTCTTTTATCTAGATAAAAATTTGCAAGGAAAGATAAGATCTGAATGATCCTCAGACAGGCTGAATAATAAAATGCAATGCACATTATGTGGTTTTTAGAAAATTACACTTTAGAAAATTACTTAAAAACCATCTCTGAAATTTAAAAAAAAAACCCAACACAAAAAAACCCCAAAAAAACCAAAAAACAAAAAACAACTGAATAGGGGTTTTAGGCAAATTACTCCCATTGATGTCAGTGGGAATTGTGCAGCTAAGATCCATCTGTACTGTGTTTTTTGGGAAAAAAATAACACTATATTGTCAGGAAATATAATACTTTTCAGTAATTGTGAGTGTACCTGGAGTTTTAGGAGCTCACATGAGGGGAAAGATAATAGAATACCCATTTAACACTGTCCCTTAGAATTTCCAGTGATAATTCAGTATGCTAAAATATTGCCTCTTGGAGATCTCTCTCCCCCTTCTTTGTCTACTCAAATTTGGAGTATCCTCAGATAATTTCAAAATAAATATATATGCTGAATATGATTAGCTTATGAGTTATATGAGATAAGTATATTCATCTACAGCACCTTATCAGCTGCCCTGTGTTATCTCATTTCTTTCTTGGTAGGCTGGAAGAAAGTAAGTCTCATGCTGTCCGTACATGGGAAAGTAATTCTACACTGAATGTCTGAGCATTTAAAGTTTAATGCAAAATATGCACAAATAGGAGTAATCTACTTTTGTATAGCCATCATTTACGTAGCATTCATAGCCCCTCCAACTTAGCTARGGAGAGTTGTAGCCTGGATTTGACTATATAAATTGGCTTTTACACTCTTCAGTATATAAGCTGTTTTAGTCGTAGTGGTACATGTTTCAATGTAAAAGTGTATACCTCTTCCACTACTTAAACCCTGCATTAAGTGTTTTAATGATCAAAGCACTATAAAACCAGGAATACTGCACAGCCATACAAAATTGGTAGAACTTTTTTCTGTCTTTTTATGTGCTATAAAACTGCTTATAAATTTAACATGCATTTGGTCTGTCATCATATTAAGAACCAGAAGCTATAGTTATGTGGTATTTCTGTAGGAGTGAGCTGCCTAAAAAATTTACCCAGAGTAAGATTCTATGCATGTTCCTTTGTTTCTTTTCCTATTCAGCTCAGAACTGTGGCCAGTTGTTTTAGGACAATTGTCCTAATGAAAGTAGTGTAAGTATAGAAAGGGTAACAGCCCGTGGAAGAATTGATCCTTAAAGTCAGCATGCAGATTTTCTTTGATTTTTCCATTTTAAATAACACAAAATTTGGAAAGCAGGCCCTTCTCTGTTTCAGTAAAATAAAGGAAAGACTATATTCAGCCTTTGTCTACTGTTTTCTTGGGCCCACAGAATCCTTAAGATTACTCTTGGACAAGATCTTACATCAGAAATAAAAAGACAATAGAAAACTTTACAATCCTACTAAAAAGCAATGATTTAGTGAAATGAGAATCCTTGAATTTAAAGATAAGATAAAAATCAAAACTACTTCTCAGCTTCTTTTCAACTGCAGGGCATATAGGCCTAACTTCCAGGGTGCTTATTTCCCTTGGGACCTACCTGCAGGCTGCTGCACGCAGGTCTGTTTACACTAGGCAGCAGTTTTAGGAAATGCATCCACATGGATCATGAACAATTCTACCAGAAGAATTGTTGCTTTTAAAATGCATTAATCTTTCTCTCTCTGCCTATTTTGGAAAAGAAGTATTATTTTGTAGAATGTAATCGGGTTTCCAGAAATCTATTTGCTGTGTCCAATATTACTGTGAGATTAGCATGAAGCTTCTTCAATGCAGTTGGTACTGAAGAACATTAGGAATTGGACTGTAACTTTAGCCCAGAGCAATTGTTTCATCYTGAGGATGAAGGCTTTGTCTGCTCTGCTTTACATGGTCCAAGGCTGCCTTTAAGACTAGTTCGTGCCCTATGAACACATCTAGGTGATTTGCTTTAATGCACGGTCAGACATGCCTAAATAGAAAAACTGTGGATTAGCCTTTGTGTAGAACTTCTGTGGATGGAAAGTGGACAGAAGAAAGCGCATGCTTTGTTGAAGCCTGGTCTGGAGATAGTTTTCCTTAAAAGTATATAGGCATAGACAAGATGATGTGGAACTTTCGTATACCTTTATTTCTTCTCTGCTTCCTCTTTGCTTTGAGGGGTTGTAATTTGCTGCGTGCAAAAAGGAACAACTGCTTCATACTCCCCTTCCTGGGTCTGCCATGATTGTTCTTCATATTCCTCAGGGATCTGAATTGGCAAACCAAGAAACAGATCTGCAGATTTCAGTGTTACCCCCACCTTTGTTGTTGGGGTTTTTGTTGTTATTTTGTTTTTAATGAAACGAATCTTTCACTGTTGTATCTAGGCTTCCTGAATACTGTTGGATCCCTTTCATAAGGGTTCATGAATTCAAGACTTCATCAAATTTTCTCCAGAGGCCTCTAAGGCTTACTCTAAGACTGTAATATCCAGTAATACCTAATCCTGGGAATGTCATTAATTCTGAAAACTTCAACAGCTTTATATTTTTCCTTATTTCTGCCTAGCCACCTTGCTCCACATCTTCTTTCCCTCACACAATCTTACATTCATGTGATGTGTTAATTGATACAAGAACAACCTATGGAATATTATTTTCCCGGAATTTGCTGCTGTAAATAGTGGCAATCTCTAAAAAGACTGAGCTATGTATGCAGAATACCAGTGCAAGAATCCTGTTGCAAGCATTAAATTACAAAGCTCTCTGTAGTAAATAGTGTTCTGACAAGAGCAACAGGAAAATGGATTACTTTTTGCTCATTCTTTCTTCCTTACTGTAGTAAGCAAGGCCTTGCTTACTGCTACTTAACAGAATAGCTTTACAAATGTAAATGTTGCTTCTGCTTTGCATGCATTTTTAGTTTAAATTGCAATTGTACTGCAGTGGCTTAGAGTCTGATGAAATCTGATTCCGTGAGACTTTTTTGAAACACAAATGTTCAGCATAATGTCATTGATCAAACTGGTTCTGAGAACAGTTTACCAAATTTTCTTTTGTTCTGTGTGCACTTGCTCTCTATGGCTGTGACCATGCTACTATTTCATCCATGAATAAAAAGTTTCTGTACACGTGTAGTTCAATTTTCTTGTAATTAAAGCTGTTGTATTAATATAAGCTAATATGTTGTTGTTCAACTACCATAGCTTGTATATGTTTTAACAACATGGTAGAAATAGATTATCTTGGTACCTCTCTCAGTGAAATGTTATCTTTAATAACAATTATTCCTTTAATTATTTTTTTTAAAGTTACTATATAGTAACAAAGTATCCCCACTGCAGAACGAACATAAAAGGTGATGAACACAAAACTAATTTTCTGCATTTTAACTACATTTTATGATATAACTAATGATAAATTTTCATTATAAAATGTTAATCAAGCAAATAAGTTTGCACTCCCTCTTTCATCAGTTTCTGTAATTAGTGGTTTAAGTTTATTAAATTATTTTAATTTTTGTCACATATCAAGGACAATCTACCATATGTTTTAGACTAATTAACACTTTGTTTATTTTAAGAATTCCATTAATTCAGCAGCTACTTTGTAAATACAGCCAGCATGGAAAAGAAGACTTTGYCTGAGTTTTGCAAGAAAGAAATAAGGCTCCTCTTATCACTAGCCCACTCTGGCAGACACATGCCCAGATCCTCGGCAGATGATTCAGGCAGAGAGATGAGTGAGGTTCTAGATGCAGTACAAGTATGTAGTTTGTCTTTTAAAAGCACAGAATTAAGTGGAAGTCAGTATGCTTCTATGTGCAACATCCATGGTTCATAAATACCAGCTCTTCTCCTTTCAAAAAGGGAAAAACAAACAGAATGCACATGATACCTATTTAAATGGGACTAAGAAACTAGCTTTATTGTTTCTAAAATGGCTGGTGGCTTTTGTTAGTCCTAGAATATTATCTACCTTTACAGATCAGTTCTGGTCTTTTTTATAAATAGCTGTGTACCTTCTGTGGAATCACTGTACATTAAGAGTCCCTTTGACCATCCTGCTCTACTCTCCTTATTGCTAATATGAAGCGCTTTTTCTAAATAAAATGTAATACTATGCCAACATTATTTACCAAATGTGTAATTTCTGAACAATGATGATGTCAAAATGTTAGGATGTTTTAAGAGCTATTGATACTATTTGTGTGTTAAGACAAAGAGAAGATAGCACAAGAAAAGGTGCTTTTTACCTTCCAAGAGCATTTCTGTGTATATTTAAAGCAGTTTCTTTACAGAGCCTAGTTTGATATATATTGCAAATGGTTTATAACTTATGATTTGCCAGAATAGCAATTTGTGTTGTCAGCCATCCATGATCATTTTTAGTTCACAAACACAGCAGAAAATTTGACATTTTCTCCACTTTCATCCACTGTGCTTTGAAAAGTTTACATTGAATTCAGCCTGTTGGACACACAAGAAAGGTTTCTTTGCAGTTCTAATATGTTCTGCATCGATACATTTCATAAGGCTGATACAATATGATGCAACAAAAAACCATGCAAAGCCATGCAACTTGTCTGATTAATTTGGTTGGAGACTCTTAAATTCAAAACTATTTTGCTATATTGAAGTAGATCAAAAATCCTGGGATGCAAGATGATTTGTTCTGCTTACAGTTGATTTGTAGCAATAAATAACAATATAATATTGTGGTTCATGTAATCATTCCAGTGTTATTTGGACAGTAAATATATATAATTTCTTTGATTGTTAACAAGTGAGGTGAAAATATTTTGTTTATATATCATAATGGAATACAGGAGAAAAATAACAGAAATGCGTGTAAAAGAAGGTCTATTAACTCCTCCACACCACAGTGTTTATACAGAATTAGTATGTTTTACTTAGTACAGTGATGTTTGCACATTTACATGCTTTCTAATAGCATATGGGTAGAAATTTTTTATTTTCAGGCCAACTAGCATCAAAACCCTAGTATGCTGCACAAATGCAAGTAGAAATATCTGTCGTGATGAACAATTGTTTGTTTACCTTTCTCATGTTCCAGGACTCTGAGAGGTTTGTTTATTTGTTTGTTTCCCACCAGGAAGAGCAGTTCCTATTTCCCTGAGCACCTGAACTTAATTTTCCTAATTATAGGTGCTTATAACATTTATTCACTAACATAAGTCATTGCTTCTTAGTGGTTTTCTACACAAATTCACATACTTTTAATAATAAGGAAGAATCTGTATTTCATGCACCTTCAGTATAAATTTTTCTGTATTTTTTAACTCTGTGTTTTCAGTTGAAAAGTCTAAAATTATGGCAGGCTTTCTCTAGGCAGAAGGTTAATTTCACAGTTCAGAGGTGCTACACCCAGTCTAATCGCTGGTTAATCTTGAAATAACTTGAGGTTTACAGACTTCTCTTTCTATCTATGCACTTTGCTGCTACCAAAGGTCTTGCTGGCAGAAGGCATATCACACTGAGGCTGGTATATGATCTGCTAGCAAAGTTTTTTCTTAATGGATTGAATGACAGCTTAAAATGAAAATTTGAGTCTTTTGAGAAAACTAAGCCATGCAAAGCTGCTCAAAAATCTTCAGCTGAAATTAAAGAAAATAAAGATATTTAAAAAAATAAGGTCTTTAAAGAAAATAAAAGATATTTTCAGCTAATGCCTTCTTTCCTTGAAATTTGTTTTTTTTTGTGTCACTGAAATCTTAATACATTCCATTAAAAAAAAAATCCTGTTTTTTTTTTTTATTTTAAAATTTCATCTGAGTCATTTTTCTTTCCTAACTTTGCCAAGATTGTTGCACTCTATTCTCCCTAAAAAGTCTTCCTCATCCTTTTTAAGTGTTTCTCTTCTCCTTTGATACCAAGATTTGATTTTTAAAATTGCTTTCCTGCAAGGATACTCTGATCTAGTAATCAATGCTTAGATTAAGTCTTCAGAATCTACTTATTGTAGTGTAAGCAGCCTTTGCAGCTTTGTTGGAAAAAAATTCCATTCTTCTAATTGCAAACTAAAGGAAGGGAAAAAAGACTAGTGAGCTTTGTGGGACTAAACAGTGTTCATGGAGCCTATAAATTGCAATATCTGAATAGTAACATAACTTGGCTACATCTTGGCCTGTTAAAGTCTAAGTTTCACTCTCTGACCTTTAAAGAGATATAAAACGAAAATAAGAACAAATTCTCCTTTGTGAAGACTAGAAGAAAGTACTAGATAGATCTTCTAAACCAAATGCTGACTGTAGTTTAAAAAGAAACGTCAAAGGAGTTAAAAAATACTAAAACTACTGCTTTAGTTTTAGTACAGCATGAAAATCAGAATGGCATGAAAATYGGAGCTTTAGAGTTACTTGTAGATTCAGCCTGTCATATCATATCCTGTATTTCAGGAAATACCATTCATTGTATTTCGGAAACATTAGGCATGTATGTGAAAATGCTTTACACTGTAGTACGCTGTATTTTATGGTCAATAAAGGCAGAAGTACTTTTTTTTTTTTTTTTTTTAATCTGTTTAATGTAGTCATGGAAAATTTTGAAAACGTACTTTCCAGTACAAGTTTTGACACACTTCTTTGTTTTGAAACAACAAGAAAAAAGTCATCGACTTAGTTTTGTAAGATCAGGTTACAGGGAACAACACAAATATTGCATCACTACCCATATCATTTTACAAAATGAGAAAAGTTGCAACAATAAGTTTTAGTTGTTTGTAGATTGGATGGCCTCACTGTTTAAGTTAATGGTAGCTAAACATTTCTATGTCCCTGTGAATTATAAAATACTTTTGTATTATTGATTATAGCTTTATTCTTTTCACCAGTTTCAAATCTCCTTGGAAGAGGTTAAACAGCTTTGTGAGTGCATAGATTTAGTTTCAGGTGGTATTTTTCTATATTACTCAGACAAAGATAGATAATAACTCTTATTCTGAAATTATTTGGATGGTTACTGGGAAAAATGCTATCAAAAGATATACTATTGAAAGCCATATATATTGATGTAGACCTTAACTTCTTTCCATAGATTTATATGTACAATTTGGACATATTTAAGACTAAATGAACCTGATACAAGCACCATAATAACATATCCTTGGTGTATATAGATAGAATAAAACAGTGCAATTAGTACTGAAGTGTAATCAGTATACTCTCTCTGTTATCAATAGGTTATAGAATGTTAAAAATACCCCTTATAAATTGCAACAAAAGCAAAAAAAATGTTATCTGATTTCCTCTTTTTGTTCAAATTTAAAGTGTTTTGCATTTAGCCTATTCCCAATGCCATTTTTACTGGAAAGGCAGGAAATATTTGAAGAATACCCTGCAGTACACAAAACGGAGAGCATCTCTTTGAGCAACTACTGTATAAAATCAAAGTTTGAAATTTTGGGGACAGATTACTGCCTTGAGTAAATTCTCATAGATTTTTCTCATGTCATTGAAGACAACTAGCTCAGTGTATACTTAACACTGAATATCAGGTTATGCAGCAAATTYTTTACTGTGTTCATTCTCACGTAAGTGATATGAAGGTGTTTAGAGAATAGATGCAGTTATGTACAAGTGTGCTACTAAGGAAAACTTCTTGAGTTACATACTTTCAAACTTTCATGTTACATGGACTTCAGCATTTCTGAAGAAATAACTTGTCAGTCAGAAAATAAACTAAACCTAAAAATTCAATTAGGAGAACATGCTATGGTAGCAGTTATTGCTTGAGTGGGAAATAATGCTTGGCAAACAACAGGATGTGTGTCAGACAGTGAAATCAAAATGAGCAAACAGAAGAGCTGTCAACTTTAGCTGTAGTTTAGTTTAGTTGTATTCAGAGTGAGTCCTTTGGTAAATGAACTTAATGAACTTGCTGCTTTTATTTCTTTTCTTTTTTTTTTTTTYCAATTTCAGTGTTTATTTTACTTGTTTCTTTCTTATGAATGAGTTTTTACTACTAATACTAAGCAGGGAAATCAGGCTCTTAAGAAAGACATTGTCATCATGTTTTAGATATGGAAAGTAGAGCATTTAAGAAATACGTTGCTTAAAAAATAAGTTACTATGTAAATATACCATTAATTTTCAAATGGATTATCATTCAATATTTTAGCATGTGAAACAAGTAATATAAATAGAAAATGTAAATAGAAAATGTGGCTTAATAAATACTTGCTCAAATAAAAAAGAAATAACTTCAGCAGCACTTAGACTTCATTATTCAGAAACTGTTGTAGAAGAATTGTTGTGCAAGTAAAATTACAAAAGGTAAAAATTTTTTTGAACAGTTATCAGAATGTATATTTATAGGAAGCTTGAGGCTGSAAATGCTTGTGTGTTTTCAGTGAAGTATTGCATTGACTTAACGTTTAGTTCAAAATAGTAAAATGATAAATTTCAGCCATTTACAACTTTTGAGTTAATAACTCTGAAACAAATGTTTTTTTCGTAAGTAATTTTTGATGCAGTGCTGCTTTGTTGGCTTGATGGCTATAAGTCAACACATTTAACATGATTAAAGCAAGTACCCTTTTCACAATTTCTGATTAACAAGCTTGTTCTATTAATATTTACAAAATTTGAGACTAACACCCTGATAGTATAGTATATGGCTGATGGAAAAAGTATTTTCTTGGATTCATATGGAAGGGATTCAGAGATTTGCGGGAAAGAAAGCAGAGGTAGAGTTAAGCATAGGTAAGCCCAATACTCTGATCTGAACTAGAAATAAGTGGGTCAGCCTAAGAGGTTGTGCTGGTACCTTTAAGATAAAACAGCATCCACCAGATAGATGTAATAGTTGTCCCAGTTCCTGGTAACAACCAGTTAACTTGTCCTGTATTAAATGTGATACTTCTCTCAGGAACTAATTAATTGATTCATAGTTTTAGCCTGGCCCTTCTGCCTATGGCTTTCAAGCCCTGCTGCTGTCCTATAGTGAGCACAGTATCAGGTTGCTCTGTTCAGCCACCTTATATTCAGCTCATAATGGAGTTGTTATGTGCTGTCCAAAGGCCTTGTGTCTCGTCCAAAGGCCTCAGGTTTCCTTGTGCTTGTTACAGGCACTTTTACTGTGCCTAGTCTCCTTTTTATCTGCCGCTTACATTTGGTGGATTCCTAGCCATCAGCCTCACAAGCATTTGCCTATTACTTCATAAAATGTCAAATGCTTACTTAAGCTAGCAGTGACCCATTTCATATATGCAATACGTTCACACATACCCACTGGTTGACACAATTTCAGTTCTTAGTATAGAGACCTAATACTATATGAGTATATATAATGGTTATACAACAGTTACTGTTTTAACTATAATAGGAAAGAAATATCTACCACTGTGGAAACCACTGTGAGGTTTTAAATTGCCCATGAGTGGTTTCATACCCTGTGCAGATGATGTGATAATGGTCAATCATAGAATGGCTTGGGTTGCAAGGTACCCCAGTGCTAACACTTGTCTTAATTTTCTCTCCTGCTCTCTGCCCTCCTTTCCTGTTCCTCGTGATTAGAAATAATAACTAAAAGACTTACATGACCCGTGTCTCCAACACAGACTTTTTAAGGTATAATAGAAATACAAATTTAGTCTTCAAGATGTAAAAGATAGGTATTTTTGCATAACAAGAAATATAAACTCTCTTACTCCATGAACAACTTGCTCAGGTTTAGTCTTCTGGATGTAGGTGTGAGAATGACTTGCTCTGTTTATTCAAAAAAGAGATTCAGATGCTTTATCAGCTGATTGTTTTCTAAACATGGAATTTTACATCCATTTTTGTGTGGTATTGCCTCAGTAGAAGGAATCTTTTCCTGTTATCTACTAACATATTTTTATGTTATTTTTAAAGACGTTTTTACAGAAAACTAATACAGCAGTATTTCAAAGAAAATCCAAAATGAGAAATAACTAGGTAACAGTGCTATGGGAAAAGATAGGTGGGTTAGAGTGAACAACTACTTGACTGTGAATCAGTTGTATCATACTGTTTTTTTGGAAGGGAAATGTTATTTTGAAATATGTCAATATATGTTATGTGTTGCTGAGGCAGTTATAGAGCTGAAGTATTTTAAAAAATCCTTAGTTCTAGACAATTCTGAATTGGAATATTGGAATATTTTAGGCAACACATGTTAAAAAACTGTTAAAAATAGAAAGAGAAGACTGGAAGATAACTGAACCAAGAGAAGATGACTTTGTTTTGCTTTAAAGATGAAATGTTTTCTGTGTTCACTGTGATGCAAGCAAGTCAGGAAAAACATGAAAAAAAAATAGTAGTTGAGGGGATTTTGGCAAAGTTTCATTCAGGAGGAAACTGAGGAGAGTTAAGCACTGCTCCAGGGCTTACAAGGTTCTGGAACACGCTCTTCATATCATGGAATAATTTAAGGTGGCAGTGGCCCCTACAGTTACCTAGTTGAACCAGTTGCTTAAAGCAGATCTAACTTCAAAATTACATCAGGTTGCACGGGGTCTTGATCGGTTCAATTATGAGCATCTCCCAAGATAGAGGTAAAGTGACAGAGACTGGACGGCCTCTCTGGACAATGTGTTGCAGCACTTAATCACTGTCATTGTGAAAAAAAACGTGAAAAATACTAGGGGAGTTTAAAAACAGGTTATATAGGAATCTTTCTGCAGTAGGCAAAGCGTAGCTGATTTTATCTTGGAGCAGGAAGAAGGATGAACTAGACTAAGTCTCTTTTGGATCTGTATGCCTATGATTTTTGTGGTAACTAATTCTGTAAATAATATATTTTTCTACTTTTAATTGCAGCAGGAAAAGAATCAGGAAAGCTCAAGAAATAAAGGTAAGTGCTAATTATTTTCAAAATGTGGAGATTCTTGTAATTATCACAAATCTAACATCCATTGTTGGTAAAAAATTATCCAGACAGATTGTTTACTGAGTATTTTGGTATTTGAAATGACAAAAATATATCAAGGAAAGGGGGATGAAATGTAGAAAGTAAATGCACAAGCTACTATTTTTGGAACTCTGCTGGAGATGAACAAGGCTGACTGCTGTACTCTGGATGGGGTGGGCTGCACAGCTTCTCACTAAGTTTGTGACCTCGACTATGGATGCTTATTATACTTCAATGAAACATCAGTACTGTCACTTTCGCTTCTCCCTTTCCATTTAGTAAATCTGTAACTGGATGTGATTCCAATTTATGCACAAATTAATCATGTCCTTAGTAGGCTGCCTTGCAAAACTACTGTCATCCGTGGTTTTTGCACACAATTTTTTTATACTTTCACTACAACTTACTCTGTGCCAATGGCTAAGCACTACATGAAATAGAATATCCAGGTTAAAGAAACAGCCTTGTATCAAGAAAATTAAGAGTTCAGAAACCCAAATTGTGGATTCCATGCTTCTTTCTAATATAAAGTCTGTTAAGAGACAGAACACCCAAATCTCTTCGTTAAAAATTTGATAAGCAAGCAATGAAAAGCAAAATTGCCAACAGAGGCAAAGATTGTTGTCTTGATATTTTAGTTGCTTACAGAGGCAGGCTATGAGGTACTTTAAAAAGGAAAACAAAGGGAAGGTAGAAGGAGAAAGAATACCAGTTAAAGGTTACAAAGAGAGGAGGGAATTAAGTGACAGACTAACCTATATCTTTTTTATTGCCTTAGGAAGCAATGCTTAATCATATCACCTGAGTTAGCTGTTCTTAATTCAGTTATTTATGTATCACAGTACTCATTAATCTCAATTTCCTTGCTTTCCGTCACACTAAGGCTATATACGGGCATCTAAAGACAAACTAAACCTGATGGTTGTTTGGAATTGTGTCAGTACAATTACATTGTTCATGATGATATGATAATTTATGACCTATGATCCTTCATTTGAAGAGTATGAATGGTAAAATAAACCAAACCAACCTTTTCAGTTTCAACCAGTTTGTGATTTATAACTTTCTTTTCTGAGGTAATACAATCTAAGGTTGAATCATCTTTAGATGTAGTGAATGTATCCATGATGTATTGTTCAAACCCTTTCTTGCCTTATGACTTAATACAAATTATATAAAAGATTGTGAAAACTCAGATTAGATTACAGAAATAAGATATTTGTGAATATTTAATTTTAGAGAAATTACAAACTTTAAGCCTCTGTCGACAAAGAAGGATACTGAAGTTGGCCATTCTTGTGGATTTTTATGGTTTATTTCAGTTATATTATGCTGTTTGACACTCCCCCCTCCACCCCGCCCAGTTGCCAGGTGTATGGTCATTATGGTATATATGTCAGGAACAAGTAAAAGTAGGAACAAAATAATGATCTAGTTGGGAGTGCCCATCATATTCATTAGCTGTTAGTTCAGTTAACTAACCACAGAAACAATTTTCAAAGGCTTATAAAATATTGCCCGCAACCACAGCCAAAGCAAAGCATTAAATTCTACTTGAGCGGAGATATCCATTACCTCCAAACAGGCAGTGAAATTGGTGCTCAGCTGCACAAAATTTGTTGTGATTATATCCATAACATCTCTTGGGGAAATTTTTAATCTACTAAACTTCCTGCATGCTGTGCATGTCTCTGCCTAAACTGACAATTCAACTTGGAAGATTTCAGTGGTCTGAAAGACTACTCACACACAGGGTAGACTTTGGAAAAATGATTCCACATTTTAAGATATGCTTAATTGCTTAATGTTTTTTTGGGGGTTGTTTTGTGGTTGGGTTTTTTTGGCCTTCTCTTTTCATATTCTTTAAATTTCTTATTTGTTTTCATGTGTGCTTTTTCCATGTCATTGCAAACTTTCAGAAAGGTATTTTTATTTCACTTGTAACTTACGGCATATAAGATATTAAAAGTTTTTCTGCTTAAAATACTGGTTGCTTTGGGTGAAACAAGGCTAAATTAATGTTTCAGCATAAACGTTCCTGCGTTGTCAATGAGCATCTAGCCTTCCCATGCAGTATCTAAATGCTTTGTGCTCTGCACGTGTTCTTCTGAGATAGGTGAATTATCCCCAGGTTCTCAGGACAGGGTTCTAACAGTATTTCTTACACTGTCTGCATATGGAAGTTACTGTATACAGTAAAAGGATAAAAACATTTTCTGTGGTTCCTTAAATGTTCTGAAACTTTCAGAACCAATGTTGTCATCTTAATTCAGAGGACAATTACAGCCCATGTTAAACATCCCTACCAAATGAAATGCTGGAGTCCCTGGTGTGCCTCATAACTTCCATTGATATCAGTATTTCAGTATCTAATTTTTATCCAGTATTTCTTTAAGATTGTATTTTTATAAGAGGAGGATATTGCAGCAGAATTAAAGTCAAATGCCTTTTGACTTCAGCAGGACCAAAACATTAGTAACAAGCACCATTCCATATCTTTTATTATATTATAAATGCATAGTAATTTTTCTTTTTTTTTTTCATTTATTGCTATAAAATAAATCTGATTCCATTAATGTTTTAGTAATGTTGTTATTGTTTCGTAGTGTTTGTTTTTTCTCCTGATGTTTTTCTGACCCACTTGTCTTTCCCATCTGTTACTTCTGCTGTTAGCCGCTAAGTCAATCACACCAAAATAGAAGCCAATACTTAAACATGCCCTGTTCTGACACTAATCCCATCTCTCTCTGATCTGTGATATTCTTCTTCTTGTTTCATTTAATGGATAACAGAACTTTGTGTACGCTGTTTGAGAAAAAAGAAAYACTGCTTTTATGTAAAATAACGTTAACATTTTACAATTTTAGTGTACACTGGCAAACTTCCTTATACTTCTGAGAATTTTTCCTGCATGAAAGTGATTATCACTAGTGCAAAATACAAATGAAATTAGTTTCATAGCCCATGTCTTTAACATGAAAGAAATAACAAGGCAAACAATCACCAACTAAAACCTTGCTAAATTTTACTTGCTGGTTTGGAGTCACAATTTGACCTTCTTTACCTCTCCTTTCCGGGGCTAACTCCTTCAGACAAATGAACATTTTATTCCAAACCTATAGTGGATAATAAAAATAGATATTTTTGCAATGAATTGGAAATATATTTGGCAATATCAGAAATTGTGTTGTATTTAAGCAGTGTGCAGAATTTTCTTCCCAGCTTATGCTTAACTTTGGAGACTTTTAGGTGCTTTTAATAAAGTACATTATAAACTTTAAAGTGGAAATTGTTTCTGACAACATTACTCTGGAAAACTTTTATTTCTGAAGAACCAGAAGGTTGACCAGTGACACATACCAACTTTTTGCCAAACTTCAAAGTCATCTCAATTCCTTTGCTCAGAAAAAACATGGGCACACTGGAAATAATTAGTCACAAAAATATTTCAGTTAACTGGTAATGTGTCAGATGATCAGTTCCCAAACCCAGTCACACTTATTTTGAATTATTGTACAATAATTTTCTTTTTTAAGAACTAAAAACTAATTTCAGTATAGAAAAGCAGCGTGTAATATGTTTCTAAAAATAACAGCAAAAACAGAGAAAATCTACCAGAACAAAAAAGCTAAAAAACAGTTTTGAATTTAGGCTGAGAGTAAGGTGGTCATTTTGCTGATATTGAAAGGTGAGATGATGCTATACACGACTTGTGTAACTTTGGCTATTTGTTTCAGCAACTTAAAGAACAGTTGCTGAAAGATACAAAAATTGCTCCAGCTAAGATTTGGAAAACATCCACTTTTCATAGCATTTGCAAAATGTGCATGTAAATAATTTGAATGATATTAACTTGAACAGTTTTACTTTAGTTAAGTACACTTTAGAGACTGACTGTATAGTATACTGTTAGTAACTGTATACTGACTGTAACAGTATACTGTTAAAATTTTTGCTAGCTACTATTGATCTGAGCTTTGAACGTCATTAACACCCAAAACTAAACAGGAGAATATTGACTGACAGTATTTTAATTACAACATGAGTTTCTAATTGTATTCAGTCCTTCTCATTTTATGCTTACCTTAATAATCTGAATGTGAAATTGTTGTTGACTCACAGATCAGTTTCAAAAATATAATTCTCTATTATTATGAACATATTTCCAGGCTCTTCTGATATCGTTAACAAACATCTGTTCCTTTTATGATCTTTAGCTACCAAAAAAAAAAAGGATACCATATGGGCATCACTTGCATATCTTACTTGCTTTTTACTCCTTAAAAAGTTAGCATTCCTGCACAACACTTACGGCCTTGTCTGGGATTCCAGATTGGTGTTGTAGTCTTTTTCTATGCAATGATAAATGTAAGACAAGGAGGAGTGAGAAAAGCTTAAGATTGTTCAAAATTGAAAGAATTTAAGGGACAAAACCAGTAATTAATTTAATTAAATTAATTAAACAAATAACTTTTAAAAGTGACAATTTATCTTGAGATACTCTCAAATGCCAGCAGGTGAGCAAACTGTTATGCCTGTCCTGCAATATGGCTGGCTGTTATTACTTTTCATAATGGACAAAGCTGTGTATGTTCTGATACAGAGTACATGGCATCAGCGTCTTATGTCATGTTAAACCAATTAACTATGGCAAAAAATGCACATCATTACTTTCCGTAATGTATCCAGTGATTCATTATGTCTGCCTAAATTCTTATTTCAACAGACTTGTGTTATGTGAGTATGGTTAGAATCTGAACTGCAATCCTCCTGGACTGAATTGATTAATGTTTTAGTTTGTTACACTGTAGTAATCCTTCTCTGGTAGAGAAGTACATATCAGAAAAAAATGTAATATTTTAGAAAGTATACATAACAGTAGGCAGGTTAGTAAATTTTTGTCTGAGAGTGTTGTTTTCATTGGAATGTAGCTGCTAAATAATCTGACCTACAGTGTTCTTTGTTCTGATGTTTTCTTTGTCATTATGTTCCAACTTACCTGAGTGAATAAACTTTTAAGAGGTGGTATGAGGATTGTTTGAATTAAGTGTGCCACATACTAACCCCTTTATCCTATTCCATTCTCCTGCAAAGCCTAGTCAACTGAAACTGGAATCTCTTCTGTCACCTAGGAATTGCCATAAGAAATGCAGCTCTGTCTTCCATTTGAATAATTCTCCATTCCTTTTCATTTCCATGCTCTTACAAGAGACCTACAGATACAGTGTTATTAACTGAATGTTGTGGTTTTATTTATTTATTATTATCTTGGAATGGCTTTAGCATGATAAACATTTGTAAAAATGCCATTTTTTTTTTCTACATTCTGAATCAGTTCAGAGTCAGGTTATGAAACACATTGAAAGGAAACAAAACTCTTTATCTGTGAAAATGATTTTAATATAACAGTTAATCTTACAATCTTATTTTTGAACAGACCTGAAGCTCATTGTGACAAGTGAAGTGTGTGGGTCAGATATCAGTTCTAGGTAGTATCTTTGGTAACAGTGAATTACCCAGACTTTGAAAGTATACATTAAAAGCAAGGCCTGTGCTGTACTATACAGCTTTGTGAGAAGTCTTTCTTATTTATTTTAAACAAAGCATTAATTGATGAAGCTGAATTCCAGTTTTGAGATCTATCTGTCAACACAGCACAGTATTTGTACAGTAACCTAGTCAGACTTGCTATCAGTGTAGTGCCATGGAGATAAACAGAGTAAACTGCAAGAATATGTCTGACTCACCGGTTGTTGTCTTGAGGTAGATGTTCTTTATGTTAGTCAAGAAAGTAAGTAAAAGTACTCAAGTAATAATAAGTGAATACAGCATGGTTCAAATATAACAGAATTGCAGCATTTACCATATTTTAAAATACAGACATACATTCCATACCAGTGAAAAATTGTCTGCAGTTTTAGTATGGTGGTGTCAGGGGATGAACAGCATCGCATAGAATTTCTTGAGTGTTATGTTACAAATGATGTCCATATTTCAGCATAGGAGTTATTTCTAACTTTATGTTGGTTGGCTCCAAAGTTTCTAAGTCCACTTTTGCTATGACAATTATGTATACTAGAAAAGATAACTAGAGCCAGAATGAGTCTGAAAAGTTTTTGTAAATTACACAAAAATTCACAGCTGTTGCTGTATATTCAGAAAATGCATTGGAATAACAAGATATGTCTGTAATTTTTCTTAAATTCACATGTTCATTATTTCCGCCACTAATCTAGAGCCATGGGAGGGGGTCACACATATCCTGATGACCACTACAGAGGTACCTACTGATATATATTACATATATATTATCTTATACATATGTATTATATATATGTAATGATAATGGAGAAAATGTGAAGACAAAAATGTACTCCAACTGTGTTTTATTGCATTCATAGAAGAATGAAATTCATGTGAGATGTATCTGAATTGTTAGCAGCTTTAGGAATTATACACACAAAGAATTTCTTTCTTCTTTTGATTTTCTTTATGGCAGAGAAACGGACATTTGACTTCATTTGTCTTCTCACATGCAACATTCATGCCATTCAGAAACTTGGAGGGGAAAAAAATGGCCTGTGTCAAAGTTCCAGGCAAGAACTCTTCTTCTGCAAAATGATTCATATATCCTAAAAAGAGATATAATGGTTATTTCTGTATGTAGTAGCATTGTAGAGCTCACACAAGAGATTGGTATCCCCATCTAGTTTTTTTTTAAATTCATCCATGTACTTCTAAAATTTAGGTTGCATTCTGTTAAATTGTTAAATCTATTTCAAAGTAGACATTTTGAACTTGACTAGAGAGAGTATGATCAGCAGTATTCACGAAGTCTCTCTCTGTAGTGCACAAACACTTCATTTGAACAGATACAGCAGAGAAAAGATTCAACACTGGTGGGGGAGCGGGAGGGGATTCCTGAATTCTTACCGTAACACACATTCATTCCTGTTAAGACTCTACTAGCTTTAAAGAAGTCGCTTAAAGGATGAATGTAGCAATTTTGCTTATTTAAATTTAAATGTATTAGTAGCCTGAATTTTAATGATGTGTTACCCACAAATGATTTTGAATAGCAGTACAGTTTGACTAGCACTCTGAATTTTTTTTTTTCATGTAAATTTTGTTTAAAAGCTTCCATGTAAAAGTAGCTACTGTTGAACACTATATTGAAAATGTTTTGGAGAGTTTCTTGCGTTGTTTCTGGTGTAGGCTGAGAAGAGTTAATGAACATGACTTTCTTTAAGTTAGTCTATTCTTTTATCATAAATAATATTGAGTTTTGTAAGTTAAAAATTCATGCTAAAAGCTTTGTAATTTCATATATTAAGATTCTTCTCTGTGCTTAAGACAAGACTGGATTTCACTTGAAAGAAGAAATATTCTGAAATATATGTATTTTCAATAATACTAGCTTTGGTTTACTTCTTTCTTTCTTCTTAAAAGAGGTATACAAACCACAGATGGCTTTATGAAGTAATTTGAATTAGCTCTTGAGGACTGAAGACTTGCACTGACTTCATAGAGAGAATGCAATGCAATGAGAAAGTATAATTGGATCCTTTAATATATGTAATATAAACATCAGTCCAGTGTCTGTAGGCTATGCATGTCATGTTTCTCACATGTAGTGAATATTCATTTGATTATGCTAACAATGGAAATCTAGGAATGTAAAATGGGTCATTCCCTGTGAGGCTTAGAGCTCTCATGGCTTTGGTGCATTTAGGTACACTGGTTTAAAATGTTACCCACCTCTTCTGCGTACCCTGCTCCTTTGCAGAACCTTACCATTCTCGTAATGAGAAGCAAAATATGACTTGTGTCAGCACCATAGGTATCTTCGTTAAGTTTGGCATATAATAGCTAGTGGGGGCAGGTTAATTCACAGTACTTGTGATGTAGAAGGCAATTGTTATGACTAAAAATAATCAAATCAGAATGATAGAAAGAGCAACTTGTGTTTTGTGTTGCAGACTGTTGAAGCGAGATAACGTCATATCTTAACACTTTGAAGTTTTCCTTTTAGAATAGATTTTCAAAAAGAATAGTGTGTGTTAGAAACTATTATAATGCTATTACACTAGAAACTTACATTTTATTTGTGAGTAAGTATACAATATAATAGCTAAAGACTCAATGTTAGAATTTTGGGGAAAGCAACTTTCATTATTTGTTTTTATTCTTCTATAGCATAACCCCTGCTTTATCAGAAGATCTCAGTACTGTCTCAATATAAGTTTATCTATAATAGTCTGCTGTGATACGTTGTTCGTGAACAAAAAGGAGGCTATGATATTTATATCACTGAAAAAGATATGCATAGATGTCCTTTTAAAAAGCTACAGGGAACTTTACAAGCTCTACAAGCATGCTTTTTTAGATACGAACTTAAACAACAATATAGATAATAGTTCAATAGTTCAATTAGATTGTTCATAAAGGAATATTTAAAGGAGAGGAGTTCCTTTAAAAAGTGAAATCTAGGAGGAGTACATAACATTCAGAAGCAACAGATCACATGTACTGGTATTTCAGAAATGAATTCTATTTAACTTACATTGTTTTAAAATAACTACCTGTAAATAGATGTCTTTTTAATTCAGGTACCATGCCACTGTTTTTTATTGTACATTTAGAACACTAAAGTTTAATAGCTATCAACATAACTTGCAGATAGGTTTTCTGTGCTGTTTATAGGCTATAAAACATTTATTTTAAAAACAATACATTTGTGTTACCCAGGAGAAATTTCCTTACTCATACCATCTAAAACAGAATTACTTTTTGCATTCATTGTGAATTCTTTAGAATGCTATTGATTATATATTGGGAACATATTTTCTCAGTATCAGATATCTCTTGCAAGCAACTTAAAGGACAATCAGAACTTACATAACCTTGAAAGATAAGTCTGGTGAACATGATTTCCACCCCCACCCTCACTCCCAATTATTGCAGCACTGTATATCACTCAGATGCTAGTTGAAACAATTATAGTATTCATTTTTTGCCTTACTCTTTACATAGCAAGGGTTGATGCATTTCATTATCCATTAAGGTCATGTTCTAGTTTACTCCAAGCACACTCTTTTGCCACTGCTGCAGACACTAGAACACGATTAACAGTGTCAGATCCTGTTAACATTTACATCATAACTGGAAGCAGATATTAAAGTGAAGTGCAAATTAAAGACTGCTAAAATGCCTGCCACTAACAATTATGGTGGGGCAGTATTAAATTTCTCATTTGTTTCCAAAGGTCAGATTAATAAAGCTGCATGGCACATTATCATAAAGGGTGGACCCAGCTGTCTGTTTTGATTATGCTTAAAAGTCTAGTGTTTCTAAGGAGACTTTGCAAGGAATGAATGCATCCATTTTAACTAGCAGTTTAAATGTGGGTAATTATTAGAGCCTTTTCTAAAGAGATCCAAACCAGAGGTTGCTGTCTATCAAATGTCTTTCTGCTTTTCAATTTACAAATATAAAAAATAGGTTTCTTTTATAAATTCCTTTCAGTTTTTAATTTTTAAATTTTAAATAGCTCCCCAAGTACCTGAAAAGCTAATTCCTTAGATGAACCAGCTGCAAACTAAACTGCATCAAATATTAAAAATAGTCCTATCCATATCTATTCCAAAATGACTTCATAAAACTTTGTGGTTTGGTTTTTTCCCCTCTTCTGAATCAAGAAAAAGGGAAAGTGTTTTCAAGAATCCTATTAAAAGAAATAGTGTTTTTTTTCCCAGAAGATGAACAGCAACAGTTGCCTGCTATTTTGTCTACATGACACAAATATGAAAAAATATTCTCTATGATTATTCCTACTGTGAAGAACATAGGGATCTTTAGGAAAAATGTTAATTGTATGGGTATCTAGTACAGATATCTATCTATCTGTCTATCTAATACCGTACTAATAATCTAGTACTCTGATTTATGAATAAGCAAAATCCCATGGGTGTTACACAAATGAACATAACTTAATATTACAGGTATATTCCCCTTTTGGTACTGAAAAGAGCTCTAGTGTTTTAAATTTTTTGGAAAACAAACTCCAGGTTTGTTGCTGGGTGGAGAGCAATTCTTTTCCCCAGAAAATTTACACTGCAACTGATCCCCGTTTATGCACAACTTCTTCAGAAAATAATTTCAGCACAAAGGGACACTACTAGGCTCTAAGTGAGGAAAATTTTATCTTATGAAGGTGTACTTTTTGGACCATATAGATGTTGGCTAGCCATAGATATTCCACAGATTAGAACTATAAGCAGTTTAACTATTTAAATTAAAGATTTTAATTCATTTAAAACAGCGGATAGCTAGTTTATAGCTTAAAATTCATTTCTCTAGAATCAAATTAAAAACTATGTTTACATTGCAGCTATTCAAATGATTAGTACAAAAAGATACAACACTTCTTTGATTATGCAGTTGCATACATTTTTAGTAAATGAATGCAACTTTCTACCCTTTCTTCCTAATAATAAAAATTCTGAGCATTTTTGAAAATAGCTTTTGAAAGGTTTGTTAAAAATGTAAAAATGAATTGGATATTGTAAAAAAAAAAAAAAAAAAAAAAAAAAAAAAAAANAAAGAAAAGAAAAAATAATTGTGTTTTTTTTTTTTCCCTTTAAATCCACATAAATTAACAAAAATCACAACATCCTGTGAAGAAAAAGGAAACTACTGATTTGGCGAGAAGTTGCCAGCAGAGTTACTAAGATATAGATCTGCATATATTGCTGAAGGAATTGAATGATTTTCAGGTTTATATTGAAAATGAGATTAAATATGATGGTACAAATTTCAAGGAACCCAAATAACCTTTTTGCTATAATCAAGGTTATAAGTTAGAAACAACAAAGGAAAAAGGAAAAAAACAGTTAATGAACTGTATGATGACTTGAGTAACTAATGTGTCATAAAGAAACAGATGTGTTCATAATATRTCAAGGAAGGTTCTCCTAGCAGAGATAGAGAAATAATAAGAAGTATTATATATGACACTACTTAAACCTCATCTGATATACTGTATCTATGTCTGTATGTTCATGTTTCAGATTGAATTGAATTTAATCTTGAACAGGTACAGAGAAAGGCTACTGCAGTGATCAGACAGTATTTTATCACTGAAAACTCAAGAACTCAGCTTGTTTTGCCTAGCAGAATGGAAGACGAAAGCGTTTTGGTAAAAATGCTTGAAAAGAGTATGGAACTCTTGAGATGAAAAGTTAGCTAGATTATCATTATTTTAAACAAGAGGCAGTTCTCCTTGCATACAGCAAGACATTTCTCTGTGTGCAGATTATTCCTCTGCATGAATTAATATAACAGCAACAGATTTAAAAATATCACGTGTGATTGCATGCAAATGATAAAGTAAAAATGGAATGAAACTGTTTCAGGAGGAATTTCCCTGGTTCTGTGGAACTAAGGAGGAGATTTGGTGCTTTGCCAGTAGACAAATTTGTTTGAGTTCATGCAAAGTAATATATTAATGAAAAAAAAAAACCTCAGGAAATTGCCTGAAGGAGATGGTAGAAGAACCCCCAGCCTCTCCTTTAAATTGAAGCAAGACTTCCCTTATCTGGAAGACTAATCTAAGGTAATCTGTTTACAAGGCAAGGTAATACGCTTCATTTGAGCGATGATAAAACCTCTGTTTTGTTGCCTTCTGTTTCCTGTGTAAAGATAACTCTATTTGTGTAGCCATGTCCTGGATCATTTTCTCTAAAGCCTTCTTTTTCAGTGTTCTTTCCCACCTGTGTCCCATTTTGTGTAAGCTAAGTCTCCATTTTTCATACCAGCCATTCAAATCTTTGATGATTTGACATGACAGAAAGTAATCCGTCTTCTCAGGAGAGAACATGTGTAAGGCGTTAAAACGCAACCTCCCTTGAATATCCAAGGGTAGGATATGCCTTTGAACTTCCAAAGCTTTTTAGAGATCAAGTATTTGAAGTAATTTCTAACTTTTTTCATAGTCACGGGACAGAGCTTTCAATTTCAGAGTCCAAAGAGGAGGGGACTTTATGGGATAGTCTGAGTGAAAACAGTTCAGGTGAACAGTCAATTTGGAGTATTTCTTTACCTGCATATTGTTTGTCATTTGACCTATGCTTCCATCACCTGGGCCTGATGAATCTTCAAGAAAGGATTGTATTTTATTCATTAAAATTCATTCAAATATTTTCTAGTCTTTAAGATGTTATCTGTAATCCTAATAGGATAAATTCCTACAGATCCTTAAAGATTTTTTGATGTATAAGATGTATGGATAATTGTCAGAAAAAGTTTGTCTTACAAAATTATAATAGTTGACAATAAGTTTTGCCAAATTTTATTTTGCTCAGATACTGAAAGGATAGTCATATGGTATCATGGCAATGATAGTAACAAACTGTCATTCTGCGTGGCCCTGCATAACTACAAGTGGAGGCATTTGGCTGTTTAGGCAACAGTTATTGATCAAAAAGCTGTTTATCGGCGTTTCCAACCTGGGAAAGAAATACAATAGGACAGATTTTTGTCCATACATCTATCAGAATTTTCTTGCACAGGGATTGGTTAAAAGGTAAATCCATGGTTGATAAAGTCCTGGCTGATCCTTGGTTAAATAATTTAAGAGATTTGACAGAAATAATTACACATCTACATACCATTCTATAAGCAAGTGTCTTTGTATCCACAAGCAAAGTGATATAGTAGGATGCTTTCTCCTCTTCATGCTTGCTGGACTTCGTAGCATGTAGAATCTATTTGCACATATGTTGCACTGGCTATAAATTTTTGTTTTTCTAGCATTTGGCTTCCTGTTTAGACTTAGTCTACGCATAGGCTTAGATTGCTATGCTGGCAGGGTCTCAATACAAAAATTCTCAATAATGAGGTTCAAATTACTCTCTATTTAAATTATGCACAAAGAACACAGATACAATTGTGAATGCTAGCCCACTAGCAATAATCAGGCAAATCTTAGAATCATAGAATCGTTAAGGTTGGAAAAGACCTCTAAGATCGAGTCCAACCGTCAACCCAATACCACCATGCCCACTAAATCATGTCCCTAAGCACCTCATCTACACGTCTTTTAAATACTTCCAGGGATGGTGACTCCACCACTTCCCTGGGCAGCCTGTTCCAATGTTTAACCACTCTTTCAGTAAAGAAATTTTTCCTAAGGTCCAACCTAAACCTCCCCTGGTGCAACTTGAGGCCATTTCCTCTCGTCCTATCGCTAGCTGCTTGGGAGAAGAGACCGACGCCCACCTCACTCCAACCTCCTTTCAGGTAGTTGTAGAGCGCAATAAGGTCTCCCCTCAGCCTCCTCTTCTCCAGACTAAACAGTCCCAGTTCCCTCAGCCGCTCCTCGTAAGACTTGCTCTCCAGACCCTTCACCAGCTTCATTGCCCTCCTCTGGACACGCTCCAGCACCTCAATGTCCTTCTTGTAGTGAGGGGCCCAAAACTGAACACAGTATTCGAGGTGSGGCCTCACCAGTGCCGAGTACAGGGGSACAATCACCTCCCTGCTCCTGCTGGCCACACTATTTCTGATACAGGCCAGGATGCCGTTGGCCTTCTTGGCCACCTGGGCACACTGCTGGCTCATATTCAGCCAGCTGTCAACCAGCACCCCCAGGTCCTTTTCTGACAGGCAGCTTTCCAGCCACTCTTCCCCAAGCCTGTAGCGTTGCATGGGGTTGTTGTGGCCAAAGTGCAGGACCCGACAATTGGCCTTGTTGAACCTCATGCAGTTGGCCTCAGCCCATCGATCCAGCCTGTCCAGGTCCCTCTGCAGAGCCTTCCTACCCTCGAGCAGATCGACACTCCCGCCCAGCTTGGTGTCGTCTGCAAACTTACTGAGGGAACACTCAATCCCCTCGTCCAGATCGTTGATAAAGATATTGAACAAGACCGGTCCCAAAATGGAGCCCTGGGGGACACCGCTCGTGACCGGCCACCAAGTGGATTTCGCTCCATTCACCACAACTCTCTGGGCCCGGCCGTCCAGCCAGTTTTTTACCCAGCGAAGAGTACACCTGTCTAGGCCATGAGCCGCCAGCTTCTCTAGGAGAATGCTGTGGGAGACAGTGTCGAAGGCTTGACTGAAGTCCAGGTAGACCACATCCACAGCCTTTCCCTCATCCACTAGGCGGGTCACCTGGTCCTAGAAGGAGATCACGTTGGTCACGCAGGACCTGCCTTTCATGAACCCATGCTGGCTGGGCCTGATCCCCTGGTTGTCCCGCACATGGCTTGCGAGCGCCCCCAAGATGAACYGCTCCATAATCTTCTCCGGCACCGAGGTCAGGCTGACAGGCCTGTAGTTCCCCGGGTCCTTGATGTTTTTATTCTCTTAAAACACCATAAAAATCAATGATGGCATTGCTTGAATAGAAATTTAAGAAAAAGTTTTATTATGGTTCAAAAATAAATAAATCTGAAAATATTAAAGCCAGCATTTTTCTTAGCTTTATAGAATCCTGCATAGAGCTGATTAAATGAAGGCTCTCAGGAGGAAGGGAAGAATAAGGAATTTTAGCAAATAGAAAGGCATACAAAATCCCATTTGTATTATAAGTGCCACCAAGGTTCTAATTAGCACACATTGAGTCTTCCTCATAAAAGCTAAAAGCTGTGATTTTGTAGCTTTAAGGATAATTGCCCACTAAAAATGCACTACAAATGGGGAAAAAAACCCCAATAAAATAATATTCTGGTATCATAATTTCTATGCTGAAAGGATCATTTATCTAGATTGCACTCTGGACTAATTAGCAGTAATCTGACCTTCTTTCCCCAGAAACATTGAAAAATCTTGTTACTTTATAATTGTCATTGACATCTCAAAATAAAAGTAATATATAGAGTTACGAGTATGATTAATGAAATAAAATTGGCAGAAGTCATACAGCATCATAAACTCTAGAGAATGTATTTATATTGCTTAAACAGAGTCTTTCTAGGGTGGTTCAACATGCTCCTATGTAAATATATATGAATAAACTTAGAGAAATACATGTGTATATATGTTCACAGACATACACACACACACATAAAATGTCAGGACTGAGCCATAAATAGATGGGGTTTCAGTTTTTAGTTTTGCTGATTTTTGCAAATCTAGCGGGGAATTAGTCATGTGAAGAGTGAATCTAGGCTCCCGCTTGTTCACAGAGTGGCACAGTTACTAAGCTCTTCAATATTTCAGTCAAAATGCAGATTAGCTTTAAACTGTTTCTATTATAACTTAGTAAATACAATTTAATAGTATATATTGACATGAATTGACCAATTAAGATTTTTTTTTTCTCTTGTACATCATTGAAACATTTGTTATCTTTACATCTGGAGATTAAAAAACCTGTAAAACAAAGGGGGATTTCACATGATTTCACATGATCTACACTTCTTTACATGTTTATCTAATGAAATTATAACCCTTGTGCAGGTACTTGCTGTTTTCCACTTAAGTTTAAAAACTTAGTTTCAATGTAGGAAAAAAATAAATCAGAAGCTTAAGTTCGATGCTTAAGGCAGTCAGTGCAAGTATTTTCTGTACCTTGCATTGGTATAAGGGCAGACAGAAAACATGCTGAAACAAGTATGAAACTTCTTTCCATAGAAAGCTTGACGATGATGCCTGTCATGGTTTAACCCTGGCAGCACCTAAACACCACGCAGCCACTCGCTCACCCCCCTCGCTCCGGTGGGATGGGGGAGAGAATCGGGAGGGCACGAGTAGGAAAACTCGCGGGTTGAGATAAAAACAGTTTAATAATTGAAATAAAACAAAGTAGAACAGTAAT
>JAYKAV010003370.1:298514-310168 GCA_035582835.1 Phoebastria nigripes | reverse complement strand
AAAACATCAGTGTCTTATCAACATTCTTGTCATACTAAATCCAAAACACAGCACTAGGAAGAAAATTAACTCTATCCCAGCCGAAACCAGGACAACATTTAGGAGTTTCCCAGAGAAAATGGGAAATAAAATACAAAAAATATTCCTGTAAAAAAAAATTCATAAATGGCTTCAAAATGGCTGAGGAACAAAAATCTGAACCATTAAACAATGAATTGCCCTTGGCTAAAGACAATAAGGAGCTTTTATATTTTTATATTTTGAGACAATGAAGAAAGTTGCTTATTAAATCCTAAGGCCTTGAAATTTTCTCTTCAATACAATACTGGCTTATTTCTGAAAGAAAGGGAAAAAAACCCGCCAACCAAACAACACAAAAGCAAAATGCCAACAACAAGTCCTGGCTAAAACTCATTTTTCCTTTTATATCTGGTGAATATGCCTGATTAAGATTCAGGGGAGTTGAGAAACAGATTTTAAACACATAGAATTATTTTATTCATTAAGGAAAAAAGTGCTTAAATATCACAAGTGCACATCCCAAGTGAAATATGATTTSCACTTGAAAAAAGATGTTTGCAAAAGATGTTACAAATTCCAGACCACCACGATTTTTCTCCTTCTTTGCTAGATTTCTTCACTCCAAACTTTAAATACTTATTTTAATACCAGTCAGACTATTAATTGAATGGTTTTTGAAATGGAGGTTATATCCCCTTGGAAAACTGTCAGGAGAGTGTTTTGAAATACTATATTAAAAAAACAAAACAAAACAAAACAAAACAAAAACCCACAAAAAAACCCCCAACCAAACAGGAAAAAAAAGCTTGTTGAATATCTTTAAGGACTAACCAGTTCACCTTCATTTTCTCTCTGTGTAGAGAAGATACTAGTTAAGTGGGCACAAAATCCTGACCATAGAGATTCCCATGGAAATGACACAGCTCAAGTGTGTGATCATGAACCCGAGAGTGAAAAGGAGGTCTTCAGTTTCAGTCTGAAAATGGAACCAAACTACTGTTGCACTGCTGCTCATTTCTTTATTTGTTTTCTAATAAGGTAATCATATAACCTATATACCACCTTGTCAAAGCATTGTGGAAGCTGCGTGTGAGGGCATGGCATACATTCAGGTAAGCAGAGTTTACATTAATGCTAATCACAGAACCATAGGATAATCCAGGTTGGAAGGGACCTTTTAGGTCCTTAGGCCAACCTCCTGGTCAAAGCAGCGTCAGCCACTAAGATTGCTCAGGGCTCTGAACAGTTGAGTTTTGAATATCTGCAGGGGTGGATCCTCCACAGCCTCTCTGGGAAACCTGCACCAGCGTTTGACTACCCATATGCAGAAAAACTTTTTCCTTAGAGAGTTAAAATCTCCCATCTTCCAACTTGGGTCATTTGCCTCTTGGCCTTTCACTGTGCATCTCCGGAAGAGTCTGGATCTCTTTTTCTCTATACCTCCCCCAAACACTAATTAGTTGTAGACAGCAAAAACATCTCCCTGGAGCCTTCTTTTCTGCAGGCTGAACAAACTCAGTTCTCTCAGCCTCTCCTTGTATTTCGTGTGCTCCAGCTCTTGGATCATCTCAGTGGCCCTCCACTGGACTCACACCAGTATGTCCTTGTCTTCTTGTATTGAGAAGACCAAAACTGGACATGGCACTTTAGATGCATGCGCTCTAGAAGCCGGGAATGATCACCTCCCTTGACCTGCTACCCTCTTTCTCTTACAACCCAGAATGCCATTGGCCTTCTTTGCTATAAGGGCACATTGCTGACTCATGTTCAACTTTCTGTCAATCAAGACCCCAGGTCCTGTTCCTCAAAGCTGATTTCTAGCCACTTAGCTCTCAGCCAGCACTGTTGCAGGGGGCTACTCTGACCTTGGTTTAGGTGTTTGCCTTTGTCCTTGTAAAACTTCACAAGATTCCTGTCAGACCATTTCTACAACCTGTCCAGCTCCCTCTGAATAGCAGTCCTACCCCTCCAGCATACTGAGTRCTCTCCCCAGCTCGGCATCATCTGAAAACTGGCTGAGGGTCCATTCTGTCCCACCATCCAGGTCTCTAATAAAGCCATTAAACATTCCCAGTCCCAGTATTCATCCCTGAGGGATGTTACTAGTAATCAGCCCATGACTCAGMAGTTCAAGGGAAGCTGTGCAAATGAACGACAGGGAATATATCCCTACCAGCTGACGAAGTTTTGCATATGATGAAGTCTGGGTGTATGGAACATATTATAATTCTCTGACTCAGTACCAATGGATTTAGTTTGTATTTATCTATGTAATGTGTGGTCTTGGTTGCTCTGGTCTTTAACATTTGAAACCACTTTAAGGATGGCATTCATAGAGGTAATAAAAACACCCAACCAAAGAAAAAAAAAACCCAAACTCAAAAAACAAAACAGGGTCGGAGTAACTAAATGACAGCAGTAGATAAATGTCTTATCATTCTGGATCAGGAGCAATATAAAAATATGAACCAGACCAGGATATTAAATTAGTCAAGGGTTTGAGGAGGGCCATTATCATTTTACATGTGGCACAATGGTGGTACTTTGGAATGTGGTACTTTGGAAATGAACAAACTGATATATCTTTAATGGTGTAAAAGTCATCCCTAATCCTCTGATGTGCATTTTCCACATAGCCTCCATATGGGGAAATAGTAGATATTTGTCATTATTATTGCTAGTCTCATGAATGACATTCTTAGAAAAATAACAAGAAGCTGAGAGACCAGTTGGCTTAGAAATCTTCCCGCTAATTTTCTGACTGTATCTTTTGAAGATAATGACATAAAAGTATAATGTCTTATTTCATTATTATCCTACCACTTCAGTGACACAGATTGCCAAGTTCTCAGGATTTAAAGCTACATACAACCATGCTAAGGGCTAAGAAGAATGTAGGTTATTGTAAATGCTAGGAAGAGGGACAATGTGCATTTGAAAACAAATTCTAATGACAACTTTTTTTGATGGTCTATTGTTTAAATATGTAAATAATTTGTAATGAAAGCATTAAATAAAAGTACTTAAGGTGGAATTAAAACATGAAAGCAAAAAATGAATTGAATTATCCATTTGTCCAGTGTATAGATTACACATTAATAAACTTATAGTACTCAAATCCTTAGCCTAGATTCCATCTCACTTTAGCTGCTTAAGAGAGGCAACCGAGGCAGGAGTTTATTAGTCAAAGCTCCATTTCAATCAAAATAAAATGACTGGCACCTCCAGAGGACAATTCAAAAAATGGATGAGGCAACCTACCCCTTAAAGATGAAAGGCTTGGCAAACATCAAACTGGCTCAGTGGGAGATAGTACATGTTTTTTCCACTGTTTTTAAAGATATTTGATATGAATTCCATCTACAAACAATGGTGGTATGGGGTATTCATTTCTGGGTCAGAAAAAGAAATAAGAATGGATTCTGAGAGGCATATCTGGGGCCTCAATGTAGGGATATTTTTGTCTCTTGATATGAGATCTTGCTATTTTTTTCCCCATGTAATTGAAAGTGTTATATAGCAGGTGAACACAGTAGAAATATTGCATTAGGATAGTAAGTGTGATATGCCTAAAAGTCACTGCCTCAGATGCAAACATAGATACCATAATTTAAGTACCAATTTGCATTACAGAAAGACCATGTCATGCTGTAAATCACTTATTGTACTGYCATTTATCCAATTACACTGTAAAAAGAACCCCATATACTAGAATATGGGCAACCACAATATAAAGATTGTGTATAGGGAAAAGTGTATTTTTTAACAGCCCCAGAATTTCAGGAGCCACATACTGTTGTCCCAAATCTTGTTCTTCTGAATGTTGTCTCCACTTTGATTGCGTTTTTTGAATACTTTCCTTTCCAGGAAACAATGATTTTTCTGGTGTCAGCCAGAAGTGTTGCAGAGCTCACAGAGCTCAAGGTGGAAAACAACTTTTGAGCCTGCAACTGTATTTGAGGTGCATATAATTTGTTATAATGCACATATTGCTCTATACAAAGTATGTCCAAAAGGAGTATATCACATCCATCTACAGTGATTCGCTTGGGAGAGGACAGGGAAAGCAAGGGAAGAGGTGGAAGGTAGACGTGTACCTTCTACTGTAGTTCTATATTCTGAGATGAAGGGTGGAAAGCGAGGAAGCTAAAACCAAAGCAGATTTTTTTTTTTTTTTTTAAACAGTGTTAAACTGGGTAGAGATTATTTCTGAGAACTCATAATTTCTAGATCCTCACCAAGCTCCAAAAACTGCAATGAAACCTGATAAAAATTAAATTACTCTAAGTGCTTTGGTGAATTCTGAGTTAAGGATTTAAAGACAATAAGGCTATAAAGCTTCATTCAGAGGCTTTAAAAGCAAAGTGTCCTATCACACATTTTATTGATGCAGTTTGCGAGCGGCACCAGCAAGTTGCTCTTTTTATCAGAGATCATTTAAAAATGCATGTCCTTCTGAGACTGTGGATAATTATTTTTACTATCCTGTCACAAGGAAAAACTGCTCAAGTCATGTGATTTAAATGAAATCAGGATTGAAGCAGTTTATTGATTTATTAATGACATGTAACTAACCGGCAATCCATGAACTATATCTTCAGAATCAACATCCTTAATACAACAGATAAATCACAATTATAAATAAATTAGGAGATGCTAATAAACACCTACAAATTTATAAACACCCTTGTAGAGCTAATCCCATGAAGGTCTAGCCCCGGCACACACACACATACACACATACACCCCCTGGAAGCAGGGGTTGCCATCACCCCTTCCCCCCTTTTGCATGCCTCTGCCACTCCTGATGCACCTGATGGTGAGGAGGCATCTTGGGAGGTGTCCCTGCACCCTGAGGGGGGTCCCTGCGTGCTGCCCCAGCCCACTGCTGGGTGCCGGCTGCTCCCAGCACCCCACAGGGGGGCTGCACTGCCCGGCCTGGGCAGGGGTCGGGGTGCCCTGGTGACACTGCCGGCAGGGACAGACCCCCTGTGACAGCTGTTGCTTCCTCTCCACTGTCTCTCCCTATGTCACAAATGTCCATGTTTCCTTCGTACTTCTTTCAAGACTGACCTCTTCAGAAGTGTCTGTCATTTCCTGGTTGCTGTCTAATCCTGCTGATGGTCGTCTTCCTCTCTAACATGACCGTTTCAGGCACAAACCCTCTCAGACAGTTTTGTGTGTCCCATGCGTGCACACCCCTCTGGTTACACTGCGTACTTGACAGCTGCTGCTACGTGGACCATTCGACAATGGTGCGGTACATGTGTGCCTCCACATCAGCCCTTTTCCTCCTCACAGTCAAGGGAGGTTTGATGGGAGCCAGCAGGACTTAGGTAACAGTTACACTTAGCGTGAAAATGCTTGCGCACAAAGTAAAAGTAAACCAATGTTTTACAAGAAAAGGAACTAACAAGAATTATCCATCTCCTAAACAGGTAGCAAGTAGGTTTTCTTTCATATATATTCATCTATTGTTTTTCCCTCATCCCTGTTCCCTTGTTTGCTCATCTGTGGAGGTGAAAATTGCCCTGAGGGGCCTGTTCTCTAGTTGCCTTTGGTTGTTGCCATGACATCTGTGCAATATATTTTTTCTTTGTAATTATGTCTTTGCTTTCCAGTATGTTCAGTCATCGGATAGTAAAAGGAGAGATACAAAAGCTACTACTGCAGTCATGTATTCTTTTCAATGGACTTTATTCATTGCAAGAGAATAATGAAATGACTGACCACAGATTTTAGCCGTGTTTATACTGTCAATCTGGTCACTCTGTGTTTCACCCTAGAGCTCTGGTCCCTAGGCCCTTCGCACTGGGCTTGTGCTAGCTTGCTCCTGTACATTCATTTCTAGTAAAACAGAAAGCTTCCTTCAGGAGAAAATCAAAAATCAATTATGAAGATTGTTTGCTCCCTACAAACAATATGGACAGTGAAAGAGTCTGTTTCACACTTCTCACCCAATCTTCCAAACTATTTTACTTCCAACAGTATAAGGCACCACTTTGCTTCTTTCATACAACACGCCCATGAACACACCTCACACATTGTATCTGTGAATGTGTCTGTATGCATTCTGTAAAAACRCTATTCCTGCAGGCTGCAGAGCATCCTACTTATTATTCAGCTAGCTGGTTAGTTTGTTGGCCTGTTGTTAACATCTATAAAAATGCGATAATGACTGAAAGGCCCAGAGACATGACTAGGACTCTGAGAAAAGAAAGTGGTTCACTTTTATGTTTTTGGATCACAGCCAGAAGCCAGTGGCAAAAAAATGTTTATTTAACTTTAAAAAATCCCTAAGTGGAACATATGAAGGCTCACAATGAAATGTGTTGTTCTGATGCATCTCAGCATACATTCACATACTTATCTGAGCTGTGCTGGCTTCCAGAAGTTTGGGCATCTGACTCAATATATGGACCCTTACTTTGGCAGATATCCTAAACTTGCCTAAATTTGGCTGTTAGAATCTATGRATAAATCCCACTCACTTTGTCTCAGTGTGTTTTTATCCTTTAGACTAAGTCTTTTAGGGAGAGGGAAGCTATATTGGCCTGTATTTTTATGTGTGTTTGTATAAAAAAAAAATTATATTTATATTTTAAGTAGTATACTTCCTTTTCTCTGTAGGTATTCATGGGACCCTTTGCACACTTTTCCATCCCCTGGGGAGAAGTATGGGTCATCTTCTCAGGATAGATGGCCGAAGACTGAAAGCTCCCTGAAGGGCTCAAGTCTGAAGAAGCAGAAGTCTGAAGAAGGTGTAGGAAGACAGCAGATGCAAGAAAATTATAATTTATTTCAAGGAAAGTTGGTTCTTAGGCTTAAGAGTAGCCTTCCACTGTACATACCTGACTCTCTGGTAAACTAATTAGAGTCATAAAATTACTGAGGTCRGAAGGGACCTCTGGAGATCATCTAGTCCAACTGCCCTGGTCAGAGAAGTGTTAGCTAGGGCAGGTTGCTCAGGTTGCTGGGCACCYTCTGTGTCCAGACAGGTTTTGATTGGCTCCAGGGATGGAGATTCCATCACCTCTCTGAGCAACCTGCTCCAGGGTTTGACTAACCCAGCTGTGATTTTTTTTCCTTTTACATTTAAACAGAATTTCCCGTAGACCAATTTGTGCCTATTGCCYCTTTTCCTATCACTGGATACCTCTGAGAAGAGTCTGACTTTGTCTTCTTTACTCCACCYCATCAGGCATTTATACACATTGATTAGGTCCCCCTTGATTCTTCTCCAGGCTGAACAGTCCCAGTTCTCAGCTTCTCCACATATGACAGATGGCCCAATCTTTTTATCATCTTTGTTGTCCTTTGCTGGACTTGTCCAGCATGTCCAAGTCTGTCATGTAGTGGGGAGCCCAGAGGTGGACACAGTACTCCAAATGTGTCTCATCAGGGCTGAGTAGAGAGGAAGAATCACCTTCCTCGRCCTGCTGGCACTCCTTCTAGTGCAGCCAAGGAAGATGGGCTGTTGCTCTTCTTTGCTGCAAAGGCCCATTGCTGGCTCATGTTCAACTTGCTGTCCACTATAACCCCAGGTCCTTTTCTCAAAGCTGTTTCCCAGCCAGTCAGCCCTCAACTTGTACTGGTGCATGGATTTATTTTTTCCCAGGGGCAGAACTTCACACTTGCAGTTGCTGAATTTCCTGAGGTTCCTCTTGGCCCATTTCTCAAGCCTGTTGAGGTCCTTCTGAAGGGCAGCACAATCATTTGGTCTCTCAGACACTCCTCCCGGTTTTGTATCATCTGCAGACCTGCTGAGGGTGCACTCTGTCCCTTCATCCAGATCATTAATGAAGATGTTGGACAGATGCTTRCTTTCCTGCTCACTRGGATGGACTGTTCTTGAGCTTGGAGAAGTGATCCTTGAAAATCAACCAGCTCTCCTGGACCCCTCTTCTCTCGAGGACCCTCTCCCCTGGAATTCTTCCAAGCAGGTCCCTAAACAGGTCAAAGTCTACTCTCCTGAAGTCCAGGGTTGTAATTCTGCCCTGTGTCCTCCTCTCAGGATCCTGAACTCCACCATTCCATGGTCACTTTAGCCAAAGCTGCCTCCAATCTTCACTTTCCTGACCAATTCTTTGTTTGTAAGAATCAGTTCCAGCAGAGTGTTTTGCTTTGCCAGCTCCTTAATCCCTTGTGTCAAGAAGTTGTCAACAATGTGCTCTACAAACACCCTGCTTTGCTTACAGCCTGCTGTGTTGGCCTTCCAGCAGATACTGGGATCGTCACCCATGAAGACCAGGACCTGCGAACATGAGGCTTCTGCCAGTTGTATGAAGAAGGCCACATATACCTTTTCATCTTTGAGCTGGGTCTGGCTGAGATGGAGTTAATTTTCTTCATAGCAGMCTGTTACAGTGCAATGTTTTGGATATGTGATCAAAACAGTGTTGATAATACACCCATGTTTTAGCTATTGCTGACCAGTGCTTACACAGAGTCAAGGTCGTCTCTGCTTCTGACGCTGCCCTGCCAGCGAGCAGGCTGGGGGTGCACAAGAAGTGGGGAGGGGACATGACATAACCAGGACAACTGACCCAAAATGACCAAAGGGATATTCCATGCCATATAGAGTAATCTTCAGCTATAAAAACCAGAAGGGAGGGGGGGGTTGGGCAGGTAGCCATTGCTCAGGGACTGGCTGGGCATCAGTCTACTGTGGGAAGTGGTGAGTAATTGCCTTTGCATCACTTGTTTTGTTTGGTTTTCTCCTTTCTTTCCTTTTCCTCTTTCCTTCACTTATTAAACTATTTTTATCTTGACCCACAAGTTTTGCGATCTTTTGCTCTTCCTATTCTCTCCCCTCATCCTGCTGGGAGCAAGTGGAGTTAGTGAGTGGCTGGGAGGGCTTAGCTGCCAGCCAGGGTCAAACCACTACATTCTTGAATTAATTGGTGAAAGAAAATTCACTCACAAAGGTTAATAGAACTGTAGAAACAAAGCCAAATGTCTAATTTATATGTATGTGGAGAAGGGATTGAATGTACTTGTKTGGTGGTGCATTTCCCCTCTTCCCCTGGGCCACTCTACGATCTCAGGAACTCCTGTTAGGCCTTAGCCATTGTGTAACGAGTTGGGCGGTTGAGCGTCACTTGACCGTTCCAGGCACTCTTGCATGGCTAAGGTGGGGAGCGGCACTGATTGTACCAGGGACACCAGCTACRTGATCAAGCTAGGGAGTGAGAGTGGGGGATAATTCGTCATCCCTGACAGCCCTGAAGCATTCCCTACCTGGATCGTAGCTCAAGTGGAACGTTACCATTGTTACCGTGGTACAATACCATAATTCCTATCCCGGATCACCCCKGATAGTAGCCAGGATGGAAATTTACTGATGACTAAAGCCAATCATCTTGCAAACCTATAAACAGCGGTGCCAGGCGAGACSCTTTGAGCTCTCCTGGACCACAGCAGGCTGTGCCCAGAATCTCCCTTTGAGTGGGAYGCCTCTCAGAGTTCGCAAACTCTCGTTTGTGATAGCTGGAGGACYGTCGGGACCTGGGCTGAAACACTCCTCTGCTGAGACACTCCTCGAGGCTCAACCCTTCACCTGTTGAGAAATGCCAAGACATTTAGCGTGAGTATTTCACRACATTYGAGGGGAATTTTTAACAGGTACCTTTGCCTAGCTTTAGGCCTTTATAAATTTATCTAGCTTTGGGCCCTCATGTGTGAATTGATTTAGRATCTCTTGTGTGTGTGTGTTTGTATGTATCGATTTAGGTAACCAGTAATAAGCATAATCTGTAATCAAGTCGCCTTAGTAATTGTGGTAAACTTGATTAACTCACTTTGTAACTGCTAAACTAGTCAATGATTAAGTGCTGTCAAAATCTTATRATCCACCTTAAAATTATGAATGTATTTTAGATTGCTGCTAGATACATCTAATCCCTTAGGCATAAACCGTTGAYCAGGTCTGAGACTAGGGGTAGATGCAGCCRCACCTAGACTCCTCTCTGAGAAGGAGTTTAGAAAACAAGGGGGTCTACTCTGAACCTCGTGACTCAACGGGAGGGTCTCCTTATCCCTTTTGTATTAGACACATACCATTGTCCAAGTCTGAGACTAAGACTGGATCCAGACGGGTCTTCTCTGAACCTCGTGACTCAACGAGAGGGTCTTCCATACCCTTTTGTCCTCAATCTCTGCACAAATCATTCCAACTCAATTCTACATGATTTTCCCTATGTATGCTTAGTCCATGTAATAAGTAATAGAGTGAACTTTGCCATCGAATTCTGTTAAGTCGCGCTTTTATAAATTTCTATTAAAAATCACTTTAGCTGATACCTTTGCCAGTGATTCTTTAAGTGGCTTCATACCACTCATTTGCAACAACTTGCTTTATTGTGTGTGAGTATGGAAGGGATTCATTTCTGTTAGCAGAACTTAGAAAGGGCTTGGTTAGTATTTCTGCTTTGTTTATCTGGGGGAAAAGTGTAAAAAGGGGGTTTATCAACATCTAGATATGGTTCTTGTCATTCAGAAACTTCATTCTCTGACTGTGAGGACCCAGATGTTGTGTGTCATGCTCTGTTATTGCTTGCCTGGAACTAAATGACTTATGCTYTTAGCTCCCTCTTGTCACAAATCCTGATTTAGGACCCTGCCGACTATGCCAATTTGTTGCGAATGAGTGGAATGCACCTCACTCAAAAGAGAGAAGCAGCAATATGTTTTATTGAGGTAAAATAATAATTTGACAGAGTTCAATGATTTTGATGGAATTTAACAATGTTTAACAGGGGTTTGCCAAGGTTCAATAATTTTGATGGCAAGGTTCACCTTATTAACTACTTCATGGAAGAAAYATACAAAGGAAAATTGAGTTAGAATTGAGTTAGAATKATTCACACAGAGACCAGAGATGCAAAGGGTAAGGAAGACCCTCCCGTTGAGTCACGAGGTTCAGAGTGGMCCCCCTTGCTTTCTAAACTCCTTATGGAGCCTAGGTGCGGCTAGTTCCAATCTTAGTCTCAGACTTGGACAATGGTTGATATCTAATGGAATTATTTATACAGATTTTATAATAATTAATATTGAGTAGCTACATGGATTAGTAATCATAGAATCATAGAATCATTAAGGTTGGAAAAGACGTCTAAGATCATCAAGTCCAACTGTCAACCCAACACCACCATGCCCACTAAACCATGTCCCTAAGCGCCTCATCTACACCTCTTTTAAATACTTCCAGGGATGGTGACTCAACCACTTCCCTGGGCAGCCTGTTCCAATGTTTAACCACTCTTTCAGGAAAGAAATTTTTCCTAATATCCAATCTAAACCTCCCCTGGCGCAACTTGAGGCCATTTCCTCTCGTCTTATCGCTAGTTACTTAGGAGAAGAGACTGACACCCACCTCGCTGCAACCTCCTTTCAGGTAGTTGTATAGCACAATAAGGTCTCCCCTGAGCCTTCCCTTTTCCAGGCTAAACAACCCCAGTTCCCTCAGCCGCTTCTCATAAGACTTGCTCTCTAGACCCTTCACCAGCTTCGTTGCCCTCCTCTGGACACGCTCCAGCACCTCAATGTCCTTCTTGTAGTGAGGGGCCCAAAACTGAACATAGTATTCCAGGTGCGGCCTCACCAGTGCTGAGTACAGGGGCACGATCACTTCC
>JAYKAV010003370.1:253858-297549 GCA_035582835.1 Phoebastria nigripes | reverse complement strand
TGAGCGTCAATGTTTCATTAATATTAATTCAGCATGCTATCAGTCACTTACCGAAGATCTGTCATGAGTAAGGGATCTCTCCGCCTTGGGCAAGAAAGGATCTCTTAGTCTCAGGTAAGGAATCTCAAACTTTGAGAGGCATCCCTGCTCAAGGAAAGAGTCATCTGGCGTGCAGTCCAGCTGCAATTCAGGGAGAGCTCAWATTGGACTTATCCAMAGATCTGYCATTGGTAAAAGGTCTCTCTGCCTCGAGGAGCAACCTTRAGAGGTGTCCCAGCTCAAGGGGAGATCACCRCCATCCAGCCATGCTGCCTAGCAGGGAGAGTTCAAAGAAGGCTCACTTAGGCTGCCATATTTATGGAATAAAGTGGTTSRCTCRTAGTCAAATCACATGCGATGGAAAGGTRGGCATAAGACTCCTTGTACCCACAACATTCTTTGTTCCTTAATAAATGAGTCTTGGAAAAGCCACCTTCTATTCATGCGTTAATCGCATGATCRGTGTTCCAAGCTCATATGCATCGATGCTCACTGTGTCACTCTGCTCCTTTGTGGGTTTTCAGAGAACAGATTGAARCTAGAGGAGTTCTTGGCCCRGCTAYGGCTCAGGCCTTTGCCTCCTTTGGAGCCTGTACCAAACTACTGCTAGTTTGGTTAAGGAGTTGAGCGCACCTGACACACCTCTCTGGAGCTGTTAATCACAATGGTGGCAGGCTAGTACCTGATGTTTAGGACCTGAATAATCCTGTGTTGCTGAAATTKATTTGGATAGAATAGCAAGTTAGCCTCATCAAACAAACTGTTCCTGTTAACAGTGAAACATGGCGACTGTTGCCATCATCTTAATTTTGGAGTTCATCCTGTTCAACAGGTTGGCTGAAATTAGCACTCAACTTTAACCTTGCAAAACTTTAGSGTCTATTTGAAAAAAATGTGTGATACTCATCCACTTAAGTGTGTATGTATAGGGTAGTTCAGGGTACATACAGACACTCTCATCTGATGCTGATGTCTTGAAGATTCTGACAGAAGGAGAATCTCCCATTTTGTTCCCAGTGTCAGCCTACTCCCATGGGAGAGAGCAAACTGAAATTTAGGTCATAATAACCTCRGTTGCTTCTGTCCGAATAATTTTGCAGAGTCTTACATTATAAAAGATTGAATCTCTTCCAAGCAACGAAACCATAAACCCATGGAAGATGCTACATTCAGTGCCAACCAAATAAATGTCCTCCTAGAACTGAGGAATTACCCTCCAGATCCAGTATKCCTCTAGTGGACTTCCCCACACCAAACGATTTCCTACTACCTAGTAGGAGTCCAAAATTGCCACAAGACTGCCASAGATACTCTTGCTAAAAGAATGGATTCCTAAGACGTCGTAAGCTTACTGAGCTTCCAATAGAGGGCTTCAAATATGGGCCATTATATGCTAAAATTTCTGGAGGAACACATGGGACAAAGGAGTTTTAGGAGTTAAGTTTCCTTGGCCTGGAATCTCTTTTCTGTGAAAGACATGCAACCCAGGGCCCTGAACTAGGTGGCTACAACACTAAGTATGTGTTTATAAAACCTTCTATAAAAGCAAAATTTAGATTCCATAAGTAGCCACCTCTAGTTGCAAGAGCCAGACTCACTGTGACCTCCTAACATTGGATTGGTCAAATCCTAGAGCAAACATCTGACACCATGGACACAAATCAGTTGCTTAAACACAGGTGCCTAGGGCTACTTAAAACACTCTAAGGCATCCTAGACATCCACATGTCACTGCCAGGAACAATGAAGATCAGACCAATTCAAGCAGTAATGGAGGCCGACGCTCACCCTGCTGATTGAAAACTTCAATGTATTAGAAGCGTCATCTGCATGGTGAGCGTTGTAATGCTTTGCATAGCAACTGGTTAGTCCTAGGTAGTCTGATTCCTAGTCCTCTGTGCTCTTAAATTGTGTATATCCTGCTTGCAGGGTACTTTAACACTGTTCAAGTATTGTAAAGGGAAGGACCCAAAGGGAGGGTTACAGTGAATGATGTGATCCTCCCCCTCTTGTCACTTATGTTCAGAGATCTTTTACCACGCAGAGAGACAATAGGTCTTGAATCACAGCGGGTGGGTCAACCCCTGGACCAGGAGTTACATGTGAGATTCATCTCCACATTCAGACACCTACATTTACAAAGGACCATAGGACCATGTAGCAAGACACAGGTTCTCACAGGAGATATAAATAGCAATGGGTGTTCATAAACATTTTTCTGTATTATGGAGTACGCTAATGAAATTACATATTGTGCACGGTATGTGTAAGCAGGGGAAAAAGAGTTTACAGCATATTACCTAGCAAGGAAAGAAGTTTTAACTGCATAAGGTATATATATTATGATTTTTAGTAGCTTACTTCGATGAATAGCTTGTGTAACTTAAGCACAGCTGTAGCAGATAAAACTACTGTTTAGCAATATTTAACTATGAGTTAACTATAAACTAAACCATAGTAGTAGACTACTACAATAATGAGATAACTGTGTGGTAAGTATGGTAATGACAGTGGATAGTTCTAACAAATATAACATCATGTTGCCATAGAAATACTAGCAGTCTAGTGCTATGGCTACRATAGGCAATCCCCAAATCCCTGAGCTCTCTCAACACTCTAAGGCCTGCAAGACTCCTCTGTTGGTCCTGACAGTCCACACTCATGGCACAGAGTATCCAGGGCATCCTGCCTGGTGTGTCAAGGTGCCCTGGAGAGGATGCTTGCAGCAGTTGATTCTTACCCTCTGGGGTCTTCAGTGCTTGATTCTTAGCCACTGGGGTCTTCAGTGCTCCACCACGACTGAAGTGTCAGATTAAAATTTGACAGTCCAGACACAGGTGCAGCAGGCACAGCTCTCTTGGTAAAAGAACAAGATATAGCAAATTGCTAGTACTTCAGCATGGCCTACCTGTAGTAGCTTCAAATCTGATTTGCTCAGTTTCTAAATAAACGTGGTAAGTATGCCTGTGAGAATATGATCCGTAAGCCTTAGGCCTTTTTCACTTTCCTGTGGTTTTGTAAAACTTTTCCAGATAATATTTTCAAAGGGGTACTTCTTTCCCCAGATGTCGCACATCATGCAAACAGTCTAGTTTTGTCTTTTCAGCTTAATGTAGTTGCATTCCAGAGACTCTTGGTAATGCATCCTGAATTTATCCAGGGAGTAACAGTCTCAGGTAATCCGGTACAACCAAATTAATTACATTCCCTTTTCAGGTGTAAATCTTCAGTGGGATGACTTGGCCATGGTTAACGTGATTTGTCAGTGAACAAATCCATTTATGCAATTAAATCTTTCATTTTAAGTTGTTTGGTTTCACTTAAGTACTTCTGAGCTGTTACACAAGTTTAACTCTGTAAGTATATAACCACCTGTAACACATTATGTGAGAAGCACATATTGTACAAAAGAAAAGCAATATATTAATACGGTTGTCAGAATTCAGTTATAACAGAAGCCGTTGCAGATAACTAAGGATGCTCAAGTGTGCAGGTTAGGTACCACCTTAATTCTACTTGCTGGATTTCAGAACTTTATTCACAATGTCCAAAGCACGTGTCTTTCTTTTTCATCTTCTCAGAACAGTTTCAATTATCCATTTCAGTTTTGTTTTGATTTGTAGGGGGTGTTTTTTGTTTGTTTTATTGGTTGTTTTGGTTTTAATTCTTACAATGTTTTAAAATAGCTGATTTTGCTAACTGAGTAGAAAAAAATATTGTTTAATTCAGGCATTTGCTGTGAAGAAAATTTTCACATTTCAGTGCCCAAAGCTAGTTCAAGTGTCCAGTAATTGTAATGGTAATGAAAATGTCTCAACATTTGTTTCATGCTAGTCATGTAATTCAGTGAGAGACAACAGGTTTTCATAATAGTATCAGATCCTGAGTTTAAATATTTAAAAATTAGAATTAAAGTTGGGAATTTTTTGTCAATAAATTAAAGTTTGAGATATTCCACCAAGTAGGATGTTTTTCTAGGTCTGTTTCCAAAATGAAATTTCCATGTGTTTGATTAACTGCTCAAATATGTTGTTATTCTCTGAAGTGACTTTTAAGACATTATGTAGCATTTTTTCCTGTATTACACATATTTATTAATATCTGTCAAAGTATTCCAATTTTTATATACTTCTTTCAAATAATTAATTATGATTTTGCAGGCAGATAGGGGATTTCAAATGTTCCTTGGTGTTAATAAAGTACAAGATTTTTTCTTTTAGCGTTGGATTCATTTTCTTTTTCCATTAAAAATTTATCTGTAGCCTCCAAATGCCATGTTTTCTAGTTTAAGTCAAGTATGTTGGAAAGCATATACGAACCTTTACCAGGCCATACATTTTTATAAGCTACTCTAAATATGACATCTTCCAAAGCACAATCAATATGAAATGGAACTTGTTGATCTCATGCTGAACACCACCGAGCTTGCTCCAACAAACCAGATGGAATTTTGACCTTGTACATAGTGTTCTCTCTGATTCACCATGTATTTTCACAACTGGAAACAATTGTTCTGTTCTTTTTCGAATAAGGAACAATTCCCATTATCAAAAACTCACAATACTGCAAGTTCTAAAGATCACTGCCTTTTAAAAATGCTTTGAAGGTACACAAGAACTGTGGGCAGAGTTTCAGTACTTTGTACTATCCATCTACTTGGTAAGAGAAGGTATTGCCACACACAAACTACACACTGTTGGAAAAACACATATTTTCTAGAGCAGCAGGAGAAAATCTTGTATACCATCTGCCTTCTAAGAAGTGTGAATGGAATTTCACATGACAGAACACGAATGACTTCCCCTGCAAAGTGAGGAAACAGATTGCCATCATTTTTTTCACTCAATAAATTATTGTATAGTCACAGGCCTCACAACCCCCATGGTAACTTCTCTGATATATAAGATTTATTTATTTATTTACTTATTTATTTTGGCAAAGGAAATGTTCTGTCCTTATTGCCCAGAATGTTTTTTAAAAAAAATCAAACCTGAAGCAAAATAAGACACAGATTTAACAAACACTGAAAAATACTTTAAACTTGAGGGCAATAAAAAAACTTGCTTAACTGAGCTGTGATATTTAATTGCCATATTGACTTTCTGCTGACTTTCTGAAGAACTGTAAATGACTATAGGAAATAATATGAATCCTGCACTTGCAATTTTCAGAATGAATAAATTCAGTACAAGAGAATTTTTTGTGTAACTCATTAAATAGTACCAAAAATAATGAATGTTATTTCACAAATTTTCCCATCAACTTGGAAAATGTACAGTTAAGAGCTCTCTGCGTATTTTCATTAAAATCTTGGAATGTCAAAAAGCTAGAGAGAAAAGGAGAGAAAAAAGAGACAATTTTTTTTTCCATTAGTTTTGGCAGTTACTTTGAGCATAAGTATTCCAATTAGGGAATGATGGCAAAAAATAACTTTACCATTTGATCTTGTTTTTTTKGGGGGGGGTGTTTTGCTGTTGTAATTGCTGGTAATAACACAAGTTTGAAACATTCTTCATAAAAGCAAAAGAGCTTAATTTCAACTTGTATAATAATTCACATAAGAGCTCCATTTACGGACACTTTAACACTGTGAATCATTAATCACTTTGACAAATTACAACACAACTCTATTAGATTTCCTGTTATGGACTTTAGCAGATGTCTAATTAGAAACTGAAAGTGAATTCAGATTAGGCTGGTACTTGGCATATGTATAGTGTCAAATCATTATTTATTGAGATAAACACTTTCTCGGGGGCAATACAAAATATTACCATTTTTCTCCATTTACAATTTTCAAGTAAAGAAAGAACATTTAAATATTGAATCCCCACAGCCTTAGTTACTATGGTATATTTTAGAGATGTAAATGAAATAATATCTATAGCATTCCTGCCAAAAATCTGCTGCAGGAACAATTAAAATTCTTCTATTTCATAATCTTCAAAGTTTTAAATGTATTTATTAACATTAAAGAATAGAAAACTCTGATGAAACAAAACCTCACATCTTTCATTACATAGGTATCGGTCAACTTTATATTAATGTATGATGTCCTACACCGTTGTACGTCACTGAACATACAAACATAATTTGTCCAACGTTTGATTTAATATCTTCTTTTTGTCAGCAATTGGTATATTTTTTTGTAAATTAAGCTATTCTTCTTGCAATTGTATAGTACTATAACACAGCAAACTTTCTAAACACTGTAATTGACTTAATTAATCATTTCTGGACCTAGAAAACTTAAAACAGCAGTGCTTAGTACCTAGATATTCTTTTTTCATTATCAGACACAGCAAATTTTTGAGCTTGATCTTGTCACATGAAAGCCAAGAGCGGGTTTATCAGTGGATGCAGAAATCATGCTTTGAATTTGGCACCTTTGCTACTTGAATCTTTAATTGCTTAAATAGATTAATAAAATATTTTTTTAAAAAAGCCAGTTCTCAGAGACAGACTTACAAAAGTAACTGTGAATTCAAGACCCATAGCATCATTGGTTCATAACCGTTTTGAACTGAAGTTCAGAAAATAATTTCTCAAAAACACTTGCCTTCGTTGCATAAAGGTTTAGTCCAAGCTAAGTTGCCTTAGGCCACATCTACATTAAACTGTAGTTTGGAATAGAAATATGTTTTTGAAGAAATTCTCCTGATCATCCCATGCCACTCACTGGTTGGGTTTCTGAAGCAGTTTTAATGAGGTTTGATGAAGGTGAACTATTATTTTTATCTCTCTCCCCCCCCCCNCCCCCCCCCGAAACAAAAAAACCAAACACCTTCCTATAGAGAAAACTTAATTGGAAATTCTCTTCCAGGTGCTCATCAAATGCCCAACAATACCTAATGCAGAAACGCTTGATCTTCCATATACCTTTGAACAATATGCATGTTAGTGATGTTCAGTCCAAGACATCAACCAAATCTATTCCAAAGGAAAAACAAGCAAACAACCAACCAACACATTGTAGATGCAGAGGCCTCATAAAAAATGGTTTTGATTTACTGATCAATACCTACTGAAGAATAGGAATTTCTATGAAAAATATCTTGCTACTACAGCTATATCCTTAATCTTGACAGCAAAAAAAGATTTTCAGGATATTCCTAATCTCAGCGTTTCATTTTCTTCAATTTGAGCAATTCAGTATGCTGATCCTCATACAACCCACTTTTAAATATATTACTCATCCACTACATCACTCAGGTATAGCTACTATTTAGATGTATAGACATATTTCTCCTAAATATTTCAACATTCAGTACCAAAGTAACTACTTTTTAAGTACCTGACTACCAATGCAGAATCCAAAAGCCTTGCAATGACATTCTGTGTATAATGTGTGGCAATGTGTGCTTGCAGCCCAGAAAACCAACCGTATCCTGGGCTGCATCCAAAGAAGCATGGCCAGCAGGTTGAGGGAGGTGATTCTGCCCCTCTACTCCGTGCTGGTGAAACCCCACCTGGACTACTGAGCCTAGCTCTGGGGTCCCCAGTACAAGAAAGACACGGACCTGTTAGAGTGGGTCCAGAGGGTGGTCACAAAAATGATCAGAGGGCTGGAACACCTCTCCTGTGAGGAAAGGCTGAGGGAGTTGGAGTTGTTCAGCCCAGAGAAGAGAAGGCTCCGGGAAGACCTTATTTCAGCCTTTCAATACTTAAAGGGAGTTTATAAGAAAGATGGAGAAAGACTTTTTACCAGGGCCTGTAATGACAGGACACAGGGTAATGGTTTTAAACTGAAAGAGGGTAGACTTAGTTTAGAGATAAGGAAGAAATTGTTTACAATGAAGGTAGCGAGACACTGGAACAGGTTTCCCAGAGAAGTTGTGGATGCCCCATCATTGGAAGTGTTCAAGGTCAGGCTGGATGGGGCTTTGAGCAACCTGATATAGTGGAAGATGTCCTTGTCCATGGCAGAGGGTTTGGACTGGATGATCTTTAAATGTCCCTTCCAACCCAAACCATTCTATGATTCTATGAAATTGTTAGATATGTGGTAAAGGGATTCTCAGCACTCAGTACCATGAATAGAAATGTCCCTAATCTGGTCAACAAGACACTCCAAAACAGAAGTATATATACCAGAAACATATAATCCAGGGTTTATGCATCCTCATCTTGGAAGTGATGAGGTATATTTGGTCAGAATTTATACCACATAATTGTTTTGTTGTTTTAGTCCATTCTGTTAAAAAACACACAACCGCCCTCAAAAAAAAAAAAAAAAAAAGAAACCCACAAGCCAAAATAAAGCACATGCACTTAGAATATAATCTTTATTTTTACTCAACATCTATTTAAGATGTTGGAGATTCCTCTTTTCTGTGAGGGACGAAGTCAAACCTGTGCTCTATCAGGTTTTTGGCAGGTTATTCTTTTTTGTAGACATGTTCTTATGCACCTGTTCCTCACTGCATAACAGAATTAAGGATTAATTGTTCAAGAAAGAAAGAATGAAGAAGATTAGCTATGAMATTTTGATCTAATGGCTAGGACAATTCTTGGATAGAATGAGATGACGTTTTCATCTCTGCCTTAATATTGGGTTTGTATTTTGTCTAATGATTATTTAATGCAAGTCCATAGGAGCTAGATCTGTATACCCGTTGGCATCTTTTCTGCCAATCTCACCCATAGGGGTGAGGATTACACTAGAAACTGAGACTGCTGAAATGCACTTTTAGAAGTGTATTGGGTAATGATGCGATAAAACCTCCAGTGAATCTGTATCTTAAGTCTCTAGTCATGTGAGAAAAATACTGACAAGCAGTTCAAGAGTTTAGCATTTACCTAATCCCTAATGGGCCTTAATTACCTTAAAGTTCATATACATGTATAATATCCATTGCTTTGGTTAGGTCAGACCTCTTCTCCTGAGAATAATGATGTCATTGTGTATAAATTCAGAGGATCCTGCTTACCTGGCAGTCTTGCAGAAAAAAACCCCTTACTTTCATTTAAAAATAGGGTCAGAAGTGTAAGTTTAATTCCCAGTAAGCTATTAATATTTATCTTATTTGTACTAATATATCAACAAATATGGATGTTATTTATGATATTTTTATTTAATGTCAGTTTAATGATCCTGATTTAAATAGAATTACCTTTTTTTTGTCTCCATTTTGTTTCTTTTTCTTCCTCATGAGAGGTTATTAACATTTACAAGCCTCTGTCACAATCTGTGATTATATCAGAATGCCATACAGATCAACCTCTTCAAAGCCCAAAGATGTTCTGTTATTGTACCATGATTTTGGTACTCCTCTTGTAGTATAATTTGTCTATTTATATACATAAATGACTATTTTTTATGTTATCCCTCTCAATTAATTTGAAAGTACTTGCTCTCTGTCACTGATTTCTCTCCTTTCTCTGCTGCTTTCATATTGTTCAGACCAGGAATTTTTCTGTCATGCTGCCTTGGTTAGAAGTGACAATTGTTTAAAGCAGACATTTAAATTAAATCATAAATTAACATTTTACTTTCTGGATTTGTTGAAGACCACAATATTGATAAGGTGGGGAAACAGATTACCACATTATCTGTAGTTATATCCCCATTCCCATAAGCTATTCCCTTTTATTGTAGCGTGATCTAGATTCCAGCACCCAAGCTTGAATATTAACCATGTCATGCCAGTGGCCTGTATTTTCCTTTGGGCATATAATTACACTGACTACTAGGAAGACATCATAGTTCCTGAGGGAGTTGGAGGTAATATTTTCAAAAGTGTTCAAGCTCAGCCTAATGGGGACAGATATATATGTTCCTCACATGGGGACAGGCTCACACGGACTGCTTTTGAAAAGCTTTCCTTGAATGCTTACCTTTGATCAACTTTCATCTCTTCTTTTTATTAAGGAATCTTCCAGAAGCCAAAACAGACTTAAAAGTGAAGAGAAAGTGATTGCAACTAAGACTGTCAAAGGGTACACTGATTCAACATGCTCCCTAAGCAGCTTATTAGTGTCAGAGCTCTTGGGAAGTCATGTATAATGTTAAATGTTATTGTAAGTTAGAAACCTTCCTAAGGTGCTGGTTCATGGAGAAACTTCTACCTCCTTTTTCTAGGGGTAAATCTTTCCTGGACACAGGTGGCCACAGGAGGGAAGAAAAATGTAGTTTGTATTTGTTTGCATTATCCCAGGCTAATCTAGGTAACAGAGTGCTCACGTTTGTTCTCAGTCACATAATTTTTTTTTTTTTATAGATTTGCACGTTAGTAAGATTATTGCAACAACCATAACCCCTTTCCTATCGCTGTCAACTGTTCTACTGTTTGCCATTATTAATGATACAATGTTGATTGCCTGCCTGAAAACATGCAACAATGCTGACAGTTTTATCTAGCCGTCGGTAGAATGTCAAAATTATTCATGAGTGATTCCCAACAAAAGCCTTTTCTAAATCCTCTGGACTTTGCAGCAGTATAAAACTGAAATTCCTGAATTGTTGAGCCTTCACTGATTAAGGCTTCAATCAAAGGATATAGAAAAGGAAAGGATCGGAAAGAGGAGTGAAGAAATAAAGTATTTTCTTACTGCACAGAAATTGGCTCTCACAGAAAAGCTGATGTGGCCAAAACTTCTCCTTTTACTTGACCCACCTTCCATATCTACAGTGGTACCTATTTAAGTACCAAAATAAGATACTTAGAACAAGGAGTAGCGTTGCCCTGAGCTCCCTATAAAGTTAGTAAAGAGAAAATACATTCAATATCTGACTTTTCTTGTGGAGATTTTCTCTTCACTGACAACATACAAAGCTATGTTCCCATAAAGTTCCCAGAGGTATGTTCCTTACTTGCTTAMATTAAGGTGGGATATATGCTAATGTTCGTATGCATTCACATATGAGTGATTAGATAGAGACATATATATGTGTGCCTATTTAAATTATGAGACACAAACATATAATATGCAGCAAGTAAACACATACGTATATGCCAATACTAACATCATTTGTTTATTTACCTCTATAATATTAAACCTAGTTATCTGAAAGTACTACACAGGAAGTATCTTGCAGGAAGTATCACATAACAGACCATTTCCTGCCACCTTATTCATCCTGTTCTACTCTTTCAAAAGCAATTCTATCAAAGCTCATGCTCTAATATTAAAATATATACAAAATCAGTGCTTCATTTTTTTTGAGGTAATGAAATAAGAGAATAATTGCCACGACTGATTTCTTCTGAAAACCTTAAAGAGGTAGGACATATCACTCTACAAGGCTCAGAGATATCTGAAATGTTTTAATATTTATTATATTAATCAGTACAAAACCATAGAAATACCTAAATAAACATTATTGAAGGTGCCTCTCTGTAAGCTATATTATATAATGCAGCAATTGCCTTTCATCCAAGGTCAAAGCATAAGGGAGGGTAAAGTAGAAAGCTTTTAGTTGGAATTCTCTGTCTCCATAGACAGGCAGAGTGCCATCTTACTAAGGTGGAAGGTCCCAGAAGGAAAAAGAAACAGAATATAACAAGTAGTGAATATTCTCAGTACCTTCTTGTGAAGCTTTATAAGAAGTTTTTGTTATGAATAGTTATGTGTCCAATGAAAACAGAGATGTCAGAGAACAGAGTGGTAACCAGATCAGACACAGTTGTGTAGGCTCAGCACACAATCTTAGGCAGACCAAAAGTACTTCTTGTGAAACTGGAGCACAATACTTATACTCTTTTGGATACAAACAATAGGTTTAATTTTTACTATGAACAAATAATCAATCAGCTGTATTTTAGCTATTGATTAATGGCTGATTGATTATTTGTTTACAGTAAATTCAATAGCCAAAATACAGCTGATTTTTGAAGTTTTTGTACTACTGTTTCCTGACATAATTGTGAAGTAATCGGAAAGGACAAAGCTGCTACTTCCAAAACTATGAAGACTCCAAGCACTACACAGCACAAGTGATACATATGTCATAAATCCTGAGAAATTATCTTTGGAAAAAACCACAGAAGAAAATGTATATATCAACGTTTGCTAAAGCATATGCAAGTACATATGTTTGTGCTTTTTATATGATTATGTGGAACAGCATGAGAAGGGCAAAATCTGTATAAAAAACATTATTAGATCTCTAGCCTAATGATCTACCTTTGAAAGATACTCATAGTATTTCAAGCATCTTTTACAGTGTTTTATGCATGCAATATTTACATTGTTGATAAACTACATAACCAAATACTTTTATCTAAAAAGCTTATCATACTTATCAGAGTTTTATGTACTCTAAACCTGAATTTTAGCAGCAGTGGAACACCATTTAATCTGTGCATTTAGGGGTTTCTATATTGGCTATCACTATTGCTTTAAGAAATTTTTAAAAAACTTAAAGCATTTTTTCCTTCATGAAGCATTTATTAGGTCACTCCTTTAAACAATATGCCTCTGAATTCTGATAATAATTTTCAAAATAATAGTCACCTTGCATACTAGTCTCCCATATTATCTGTGTTCTCTTACATTAACAAAAAATATAGCATTCTTGCAAGTAGTGAATTAAAAGAATATTTGTTTTCTCACTGTGGTTTACTTGGTGTTTTTTTTTTTTTTTTACACTACTTAACTATGTAACTCCACTAAAAAAGAAAGTCTGACATAGTTTATCAGATTTTCCCTGTCCTAAATGTCCAAGTGCACTATAAATATGGTCTTTCCATTGGGATACTGTTTGTTCAACTTATCTTCAGGCAATCGCTTTTGCAACGTGTATTAGCAACTTTCAGAAGCACTCTCATGGTAAAGGAAACCTGGACTTTCTATTGGCTGTGGCTGTAGGATCACTGCTCCATGCCCATTTGAAATCACCTTATAGATTATCTCCCTTTTTTTTATTTTAAAGATCCTTGCTTCAGACCATAATAGTTAAATTGTATTTGTTGGTATTTTGCAGTTTCTTTTTTTAAAAWAGAAAGAATAAACTCAACAAACTTCTCTCCTGCAGGACTTGCAAAAGACAACCAGTCACGCTTTGAATAAATGTGATGGCACCCAAAAATGATCAGATGTTCAAAGGAGAAAAATAAATAGAGTCTCATGGATAAGATTCTGCCACCTGACCCTCACAGGCTGATACATTACCCTGCTAGTAGTCCCGCTGATTTTATTTGTCATGATAGTACTCCAGAAAGAATTCTAATTTATTAAGCCTAGTAAGACTGCTTGGTGCAATCATCTTTGCTAGAACGCCATCAGAGCCAAGGCAGTTACAAAAAGCCATTTGAAGGAATCAGAGCTGCCATAATCAGCCTTTAATCAGTAGGTCCTGTATCCTACTTGCATTCTCAATTTGATTCTGATTTTAGTCTTAAAAAATCATAGAAGCTGATTTTTGTCCTAAAGGGCACTCAAGTATATGTCAGCAAAAGTAATTATCTTAAAATACAGAATGATTTACTTACTGTGTTGGAATATGAACAGACACAAATGATATGAAATAAAAAGGTTATTTTCTTACTCTGGTATAAATCGGGAATAACTTCCTTACCATTAGTCAAACCAAGCTAACTGGTAGAAGTAAGAGAAGAACTGAGTCTGGATCACTTTATAGTAATTCAGTTATAACTACTGAAAATTGATTTGCAAGTTTGTCATATTTTCAAAGCAAATATTTTCTAGAACAGTAATTTTTCTGACACTTCTCAAAGGTACTCAGCATTTTTATTTATAAAACTGTTCTGCCACTCATTAAGAAATGCCAATTATTATAAAAACAGTTCTAAGAATTATATTACTAGTGGCTGCATGAAATGTTATTTACAGCTGCTTTGAAAGAAGTGTCTTATTTCCTCTCAGTCTTCAGGAAAAGCTGCTGTCCTTTAGTATAAGGATAAAAGCTGGGTTACCAACAGGAGGAAAGGGGCAGGTTTGACTGAATAAATTTAGTGTTGAATCAGGCACTTGAGCTTGAGACAGCAGGTTTCAGAGATATTTGTCATTAAAGGGTTTTGCTGTATATGGGAAGAAACTGTTTCTGACAGTTATGTTAGAAGCTAAGAGGATCATCCTTTCCTTGTGGATAAGTACATCCATCCCATATATAACTCCCTAGGGTAATGTTCTCCTACAGATACCTAAGTGGAAAAGTGTCTGTTACATGTTTAAAAAACTCCTTATTTATGAACAAGAATAGGAAACTTCTTGTGAGCTGCATGCTCATTAATAATGGAAGGTGTTAGTAATGCTATTCTAGGTTGGTACAATCAGACGCTTTTAAAAGCATAAATCATGCACTTTCAGCAGTTGTTCTCTTGCATTCAGTTTTCTTTAGCTTTGATAATAAATGCTCCAGTGGCATCTCTGTGATATTTTCTTAATACTGTCTGGCATATGCTGCTGGTTTTGTATGTTTGCATTAGATTTTGTTTCTTCCATACCCTGCATTGTCTTCTAAGATCACTTAACTGATCAGCTAAAAGGGAAACAGGTTTGGGTTTGTTTTTTTTTTTTTTAAATAGAGACTCTGGTGTACATGGCCATAAATCCATAGTCTTGGCTTTCTAAGGAGCTGTCTGCTTCTCCAGGAGCCTCAGAAGGTTAAGAAAACTGCATCAGAAAGGTTAAGAAAATTTACCTCCTCTGTGTGGTAAACAGCTGTTCTTCAGAGAAGTCCATCAGTTCAGCAGTTTGTTTCTTCTACTAGCAGAAAAAGGCTGAGTATTAGTCTTTACCTTGTTACATTAACTGCTGAAGTCATTGGCCAGCTTTTCTTGAACTTCAGTGCACTTTAGCATTGCTGAAAGATGGCAGACTCCCATAAATATCTATGTATATATCTATATTCATATATGTAAATATATATATGTATACATATAAATGTGGTATTTAATGCTCAGGGATTGGACGGAAGTTTGAAAAGACTGAAACGCTGCTTTTGTAATATATCACTTAATTTTAGAATAGTGTTTCATGTAATATATTATTTTGGTCTCAGGTAAGCATCTTGGTGCAATTCATAAATTAAATAAATATCTATAAATTATGTCATATTTGTGTTTTTATATAGCATTATAAGGGTATTAGAATTAAAATAAATTATATTTTTCAATTTCTCTTAGCAATGTAGTTTTAGGTATTTGAAAACTTGGAATAATCAGAAGTGTCAGAATGGCATTAAAAAAAGAAAGGAGAGTGATACAAAGATAAATGACACAATGGATACATACTTAATTTCAAACAAAATGGAGTATAAAACTACTTCATAAAGGAACAATCTGTTCAATTAACAATAATCAAAGGAAAAGTGAAATATGATTATCAAGTATGTTGAATGAATAAACATATTAAAGGAATAAATTTGCTGCTCCTTGTTGATACTGAGGCCCTATTTAGAATGAAATCTTCATAAATTCATGTATGAAAGGGAAATAAATCTGACAGAGGAATAGATTTACTCTGTACTCCAACTATGCATTAAAGAGATTTCAGATATACGTGAAAGAAAATGAAAGTAGGTGTTATTTGACCTTTCTTTCTTGTTACCAAGTATTTTCTCCTCTTGATTTCTTTCATGTCTTCTCCTTCTTTTCCACTAGGAAATTAAAATATAATGATCACTGGATATTATTTAGATGACTGATGTATTCATGGCTTTTGAGTATAGACATTCCCGTGGATAGATCTTTACTATTCCACACAGACTCTCTTCCTGTCATTGCAAAGGCTGGTCTATTCGCTGTTCGCTCATATGTTCATCATCAAGTAACACAGCAACAGTATATGATCCATACATTGAATGGTGATCCTGGTTTGTTTTTTGKTTTTTTTGCTGTTCAGGGTTTCTTTTTAAAGATAAAACCTCATTCCCTCCACAAAAAAATGGTGAGGGAAACACTGCACCATATGTGCTTTAAAATTTCTCCCTGTAGTCAATGGCACCTACCCAATAGGTTTCATGCGCCCAAGTCATCATTTTGAAAGATGCCCAGAGGCTTGTGTTAAGCGTGTTGCACACTTACTGCAACTGTCTGTTCCACTGCCCTGTGACAGTAAAACACATTCAGAAATCTTGTGCACAATTTAGAACCTTTTGCACACAATACACAGGACTTTTCAGATGGCTGATATAGTTTAGTGCATTTAGATGACAATTTAGTGGACAAACATTTAGTTTCTAAATTTGAAATGCAAAGTGTGTGAACTTACGCAATATATTTGGTAAGTGGGAGCTTCAAAGCATGGTCAGTCATTCAATTATTTAGTCTGTGCATGTATCTTCAAGTATTCCTACATTTTTTACCTTCCCCCCCCCCCCCCAGAAATGTAAATAATAATTACAATATGTAAAATGAAAAGCATTTTTTAACATGAAATTTTCATTGAAAGAAGTTATATCAAAACTACTTTTGAAGACTGGTTGTTCAGCATCTCGATACATGAAGAAGACTACTTGAGGTACTCCTGAGCAGTTATAGAATCTTTCTAGTTATACTGAATCACTAATAAGTAGAACAAGTAAGTTGTTCCCTCATAGCTGTACCACTTCAATTATTACATGTGTTGCTCCACACAAATTTTTTTGTCGCTGATTGTGCCATAAAAGGAATACCTTATAAACCTATAAACACTCTATAATCTTCACCCTCAAACAGTAACCATACGTTTTAAGTTAGACAGTTCTTTGTTGAACAACTGATTTTAAACATGCGCATAAATACTTTTTAAAATTTAGCTTGAACATTTTTAACATAATTTCCAGCACGACATATATTTAAGTTGGATTCATAACTGTAAAATGGCCTGCATGAGTTATAGCTTCATTTTGTGCTGATGATAAATGAGAAACACAATTTCAGTATATGCATTTATGTAAATAAAAACCACCCAGCTTTTTATTATTATTATTGAGAATAGTCAGATTGTCTTGTGTCATATGTAAACCAGGAGATTTTATGCGTTACTAAATTTATACAAAAAATGCTTGCTTGATAATAGTCACAATCAAAAGTGAAGTGCTCCTAACAGGAAATGATGACAGAAGCCATTTTCCATAAAGCTGAAGATATGCCAACGACCATTTTGATGCCTTTTTATATTACATTTTGATATTACACTGAGGAGCAATTTACTCTACAAATAATCTTCAGGTAATGAGACATGAAGGTATTACAAACCATCAACAAAGATCTCAAGCATGTCCTTGTATACATTAACTACCTTTTTGTTTTTCATTACAACAGATACAAGTATGGAAAAGTGTTGTCTTTAAAAAAAACCCTAACTCTAGGGAGTTGTCATTAGACCTGCAAATGGCTTAATTGCGATTTTCCTGTTTATTCTTGTGTTTCCAATAAAATATAATTAACATTAAACCAAAGTAAGTGACTAATACCTATTTAATTATATTTCTATGTGAATTTTAAATGAAATGCAGCACAAGTGTAGCACAAAGACAATACTACTTATAACTTCCTGCATTACAGTTTATTCAGATTGTAATTTCAATTTAATTTTAATTCCAACTTAATTGAATAATGTAGTTGCACTGAATAATGAATATAATAATAGAACTGATGCATCCAGTGTTTATTTGTCTAGTTCAAACAGTATGGAATTCTGGAGTGAAAAAATAAAAAAAGAAWTTTTTTTTAATCTTTTACACTCAACATTATAGGCAAATTTATGAAATGTTTTCCTTAATTTCTGTATGAGATATATCGGCTCCATAATTCTATGCATTTGCAGTAACCATATTATAACCGTACATCTGATTTTATATCCATCATCTGATTTGAGTTCCCAAAAAATTCAGTTTTGCAGATAAGGCACATATAGCTCCAACAGATACTTGATTCTGTAGAAATATGTGTGTGTGTGAAGTTAATGTCTATTCCTAAACTTTAAAAAAAAAAAAAAAAAAAAGATAACCAGTGATTAGTCCCTGAGGCCTAGTGGCACTGTCAGACTTGTTACCATACTGCTAAGGGACAGCCCTTTCTATGTCAGACTACTCAAGGAATGAGTTATTTGGGAGCAATCTAAAACTGAGTCAGGAAGCAGTCTAACAAGTAATCAAGGTTAATTATCAGGGACGCAGTACAAGAGCTCGTTCACTCAACATCCTTCATTTAGCAATATAGATGCAATGAGATCACTGTAAATTAGGCACCTATATTCATTTCAGATTAGAGTATTAAGTATTTCTAAGGGTGCCCCTAGCTGAGTGGGGCTGAGTCTTTTAAAAGTCAACAGAAGGTAACAGTAAATYGGTTGTCTGTGTCTTCTTTTGTTCCTAATTGTGGACGGTGGTGGGAATACATGGCTGTTATGCTCCATTTGGAGTGAAGGTTATGCATCATTGAAGTTACAGTTAGAGGTTGGAGGTTTCAAGACTGAACTGCACAAAGCTCTGAACAACCTGCTCTGAATTCAGTGCTGTGCAGGAGATTGGACTAGGTGATCTCCTGAAGTCCTTTCCAGCCTGAATGATTCCATGGTTCTATTATACAACCATCTAAAAGAAAATATATTTATTTATGTATTACTGGTTTTTGCATTAATTTATTTTTAAAATGAGATGGAATACAAGTGGAAAAATACTATAATGAAAAGTTCACATGTCATTTGCAGACATAATTAACTGAATTCGGCATTTGTCATTATTTGTAATCAACAAAGTAATTCATAGTTCAATGATGATGGTTTTTGGAAAGGAGCTTTAATTTGTTATCCTCCAAAAACAAATTAAAAGAAAGGAAGAAGAGGATATATTGCAAAAATTGATCATATTTGATCATTATATGTAACATGATACATTGTATTGCATATTTCTATATTTAGGTGTATATGTAAATAATATTATCTGTAATATTCCGTACTTTAGATTATTTTGGTTAATGAGAAAATTCAAAATTAAATGCATATTTAAACCTATAAAATCCAATTTTATAAAAAAGAGTAAGAGATGATACTTCACAATCATAAAAATCAAACAAACTTTTGTGATTGGAAAATCAACAAATATCTTGACTATAAACAACTACAACCAGGCTTGATTMATCATTTTTATATTGATGTGATGCAAGTGTTCATGGATCTCTTGAATCAGCACTAGCTGCAATACAGCCATGAATCCAACTCTTTCAATTTCACTTGGGTGATATATACCCCTTTTTACCTCCTAAAGTTTTGTCTTGCTTTGTTCTACTTTATTTAGACAAGAGTGAATGAAAAGTTTCTTCAATTAACATTTTGAGTGTAAGATCAAATATAACTGTGAGAAAGTCTGTTTTAAAAGGTCAGACCAAACATACCAGCTTATGTTTTTGTACATTTATAGTTACAACAGTAGCCAATGGAAAAATAAGTAATAATCAAGTGGTAGGCAAATCTGATCTAGAAATGACAGCAGCTTCTACCTTTATAAAAGTTGTCTGTAACTCACAAACTTGGAAGCCACCTTAGAAGGTCTGACCTTTTTCTTTTGTTTTGCATTTACTTGCTTCATTGTTCATCTTGTTTGATTTATTTTGAATTTCCATTCTGGTCAAAAGACCAGCAAAGGCAATAGAGTAAAGCTAAGGACACAAGAAAATAGGCCAAGACACAGGCTGAATGAAGAGTCCTGGGATGGAGAATACTGAAGGAAGGTGGGATGAAGAAGCTTACACTATTTAGGCCAGGCAACTGAGACCTGACTGTGAAAGAGGAATAAATGGGAAGCAGAAAGCAGTCAAAGATTTGGTCAGCAGATATGGGAAAAGAGATTCTGGCTCACTGGCCTGTTTCGTAAGACTGCAGATTGTTGACTGGGACTAGCAAATATACAGAATACTAAGGGGTATTTAGAAGACACAGGGTTGGACCACAAAGGAGCTGCCAGAAGGAAGATGGAAGAGATGTGATGAAACGTATATGTAAGGGTATGTGGAAGGAAAGAACCTCTACTCCTTTAACGGTGTCTGATCAAGGATGTTTTCAGTGCAAAAAGGGATAATGAGAAAGGAGGAAAGCCATACACAAGAACATAGAGAGACACAAACCTGACTGGCAAATGATAAGGGAGGGAGTGATGAGAACCAAATCTAGCCAGTCAAACTAATTGATAAGGGTATGTTGAATGTGGGAATGTTTATTTCAGTAAGATTGCCTCATCAACAACCTTGTCAAATAGGACACCAAGGAAAAGGGGGAAACCATAAACAAGACATTTGGAGGTATAGACTTGACAAACAACAGAGACAAAGACAAGAAGCAAACATTTGTCAGTCACATTAATTGAAGTGTGTGGAATGTTCTTGTGAACCACAAAACTGCAGGCAAACCGTGACTTTGCAACTGGTAAGGATGCAAACCTGAGGGTCCAGGATGTTGGAGGGGGTTGGTGAGACTGTGCCAACTAATGAGGGAAGGGATAGCAGGGAGGAACAAAGGAGGAACAGACAGAAAGGGAAATAAAAGGGTCTGGTTGTGTGTAAATTGTGGCTGGTCAGTACACTTGTCTGACCAAGCCCTGCACATGATCAACGCAGTCTGTCCTATCTTCTTCTTCTATCCTTTCCTTTCATTTATTTCATAGCAGGGGAAGAATATACTTCTGTGTTTTGGAGAACAGACCATGTAAGAAAAGGAAGGACACTGAATAGCCCAAAACACTTGCCAAAGAATGCTTCACCAAGAAACCCAGGTTAATGTATTTATGGTTCCAAACTGATATACTTAAAACTGAAGAGCAACATTAAGAATTTTAATTTACTGATATCTAAAATAGTGTTATTATTTTGAAGGACTGACCTAACTGATTTGAACAATATTACATAGACTTCTTTTCCCTATTCCAGACACAAACTCAGAAGTATTAAACTGTAACAGCCGATGTTGCCTTGGCATTTTTATCTGAGTTTCTTGAAAATAAGAGATTTACAGGATGGTTTTCAAGATCAGTGAGATCAATATTCTTTTTTCCAAAAAGCTGTTCTGTGAAAACCCCAGGGTGTTTTCACATGGAAACATTTATGAAATTGCTCATTGATTTCTTTCTAGAGGTAAAAGGTTCCGCACTCACTTCCCTGCACTTCTCTTCAGCTCAAAGTATTATGCAGAAGAAACCTTAGGAATAAAAGGCTAATTTTTTCCCTCCTCTCCCATCACCTGGGCATCGCAGGGCAAGGTCTTTCAGAGAGCACAGCCAGACCTTTCTCCTTTTGCTTACTCTGAATGACCAAGCCTTGCTGCCTGTCCTGCAAGCTCATCTGTCATACATTTAACATTCTGGTGGAGACGGGCTAGCTGCCAAAAAGTGGTCAGTTTTCTCCAAAATTTACACAGAAGCCTCTGCTTGCTGCCCTCTGAGAAAATGTAAGGGACTACGATTTCTCTGAACTCAGATTTCATCACCAGCCTAATCTGCAGTCTCTTGTGCATTGAAAGAACACAGGGTAGGAAGGAATTTGCATGACTATAACTACTGATTCCAATAGGTATCTTGCTATTACCAACCCACTTTAATTCTTCCTTTTTTATTACAAAAGGATTAGCGTTGTTCCCCAAGATATTTCCAACAGGCTTTGAATTCCTTTGGGTCTATCACCTATGTTCTCCCGTTGTGCCTGCTTTCACTTCTCTTTATACTGGAACATGCTACAAGTCAATTTTTTTCATCATGTGAAACAAATGTCATCCACTTTGCTACATGCAGACTCTTATATGATGCTAACAGATTTGGTCAGTTCCTCAGAACTGACTGCAACAAATCCCCTTAAATGAAATCACTCTGCTTTAATATGTCTTCTAGACCCAATTGAAGTTGCCATTGTCCTGTTGCAGTTTGTCATAGCCAAAGATGGACAAAACTTTGCTTTACCCTTGAAACCTGAGCAGCTAGAATATTAACTTCCTTTTTAATAATCCTTTACATTGTTTCATTGACGTCCTAAGATATTTGGAATAAGCTCCAGAGCAACTGTCCCATGCACAAKCAGTTCGGGATCCTTGAAGTTTAAGATCCTTTAAGTAACATGATCTAACCTCTCTACAGAGTGAAAATTTCCATAGTCTCACAAATTAATGGATGCTTCTTCCTCATCTTCATTCTGACTTCTTCAAATACACACACACAAAAACGCATCTCTCTCATTTTCTTATGTATACCATTTCTCCTGTGATGAGCGTTAACTATTTTCTTTACAATTTTAAAATTCTCTTTATGACTTTCCTTTGAATGACTGCAGCTTTGAGATAATGCTCAGCCTCACTGCAGCTGCCCTTCACAATTTCTTACTCTGAAGAGGGAAGGCACACCAGATACATGTCATCAGATATCATGCTGATTTGGGGATTTATGTTGCTACGATGACCTCACAATGCACAGCTGGACATTTTCCTTATTGTTTCTCTGCTTTTCTATGAGTTAAGCAACGCCATTATCCTGTTTTATGTAGCCTTCTAAAAAACAAAGAGCACAAGGAATTCATTTGCACAAATTCTAGTTGTCTGGAAAAGAAAAAATAGGAAACAATTTCTGTTTCGATCTCCTGTTGCTTCAGTTGCACTGTATTTCATCATTTCCAAAATGTTTTATGAGTCCCATTTTCTTCAAGACAAGAATTGTTAATTCTGTACTTAATGTGATTCTTCTTTGCTTTCTGTAGCACATTGTTGAGGAAAGATATTAACAGGATGTTTCTATTTAGGGACTTACAGCACGTCAATTTCTGCTGTATCATGATCAACCTTTTTGTCCCTTTAGACTTATAATTAACATTTTAATACTCTTTTTCTTATAATCAGTACTAGTTCAATAGCTGCTGACTGAAGAGCACCACTTGATTGTCTCCTCTGACTTCTTGGATATGACAGACATTTTGACTCAGTCAGATACTGAGCTCAGTTAAGTTAGACTAAAACTCTTCAAGTTTCAGGTGCAGAAGTCAGGAAACCTAAATATACCTATTTAAAAGCTGAATGTCTATGCTCTTTTATTTATCCAGACTATTTACACATAAAGAGCCTATACTAGCACTTGTCCTAGAAACAGTCYGAAGATAATAGATTCACTAGTTTATATTTGACGGTTAAAGTCATGCAATATGAATCCCACTCCCATGATGGAATCTAACCTGTTAGATCTCACAAGGAGAGTAGAACATATGAAATCAAGTCCTTAGTGACCAACTAAAGTAAAGAAATAAAATATTTTGCCATGGTAACTGTGGAAGTACATCAGCAGATCCTTAGCCCTTCAGAACTGTTTTTGATGATTGTTAAAAATATTATCCCTATTAGTATTAGAAACTTCTCCACCTAAGATATGTATAAGATATACAGAATGGTTATTCCAGAAGTGTTTCATTTTAGCAGACACTGCCTCACTTCGTCTTTTGTTGCAGATACCAACTTTGCTGATCTACTTACAAGACAATATGCAGTAGATACATTATCTCAGCATCAGTTATGCCCCCACATCTTCAGTATATAACAGAACTAGAATGGAAACATTTTCTACTGCAGAGATTTCTCCAGATTATCTCTCCTGTCCCCGACACACATATAATTGTGTCCTTTTCTAAGAATCCCTGGTCAAATATTCAGCAAGGGAAAGGGCATTGCTGTGCTTCATAGCTATTTAGTTGAATTGTTCTTCCTTTCTTCCTATAATGATTCTTTGATTACTTTGAATTGTATTATTTCTGTTTTATCTCCTTCTGCCATTTTTCTTCATACGTTTAAGTGTCCATGATGCCGCAAATAGTTTTGCTGCTCCTAACATGAATATTGAAGAGTGTCCCATAAAAGCTAGTAGATCACATCTTTTCTAAGGCACAGAACTGATCTGGAATTTTATGCTGACATTTTTTAGCATGACAAGACAGGAGTTCATGTTGCTTTCCAAACACTGGAAGACCTGAGGGCTTAGGATGCGTTTTGATCATGTCTCTTCTGTCTCCTCTGGTAAGTACTTCCCACAGGTATGAAGGTCTTCTGAAATGAAGGGAAATATTATATGCTGGCTGAAGTCAATTTCATCTTCTTTCTATGAATTCATGCAGGAGAATATAGATATGCTGAAAAAGTAAAAATGTGCTGTATGTAATTAGAAGCCTTCTTTACCAGCTCTGAAATGTAGAGCAGAGTTCAGAGTAACTAGACCTTATCCTCATTAAGACTTATGATAATTAATTAAAGAAGTAATTCAGTTTTCCCTACTGAAGTGTGACAGTATTTTCCTTTTGGATTATTGTGGTGCTGACCTAATTTACTTGGGACTACTAGTCTAAAATTTGTGGTGTGTACCAAGTCCAGCAGCCAGCAATAAATTATCTAGCAATTTCTGCAGGTATTTGAAGGGAAGGGAAAATTAAAAGTCCCCAGTAGTGAAATAAATCTTCAGTGGATATAATGGATGAAAACTGTACATAATAAAATACAATAAAATAACTTAAAACCTCTCTTCCATTTGAATGTTCTCTCTGGATTTTTGAAGTTCTGTCTGTAAGTGTAATCAAGGAAAACTTGTTTCTGATTTACTGAAACCTGATGAACATAGGCTGTTATTCAGGGATAAAATATGTGCTATTTCTGTTTTTCTTAAGCAATTTAGTAAAAACTCATATAAATTTATGTTAAAAACTGTGAAGAACCTTTTAAAGTTGTGTCAGATTCAGGACATCATTTCAAGGATTCACAGTTGATTCACTATGCCTTTCTGATATGGATACATCCGGTAAAATTCTGTTCGAATCAGATGATAACATGAACACATTATGGTATAACGGATACAATCACCTTGCATGCTCTTGGAATACAATATACTTATAGAGAAGAAAATGAATGTGTTGTAATAAACTGTAGGAAAAATAACAATTGTTGGAAAGACACTCAAATAATTATATCATCTTCTGGCTTGTGGCAAAATGCTTCAGAAATAGTTGTTATAATGATGATGACATAAATGTGTACTATACAGGTATTGTTATTGCATATGTAGTGATAGTATAAAATTATATTTAGCCTACGACCATGGAGTCCTCTTTACATTATTTACAGAGTAAATAATGTGAAGTAAGTTTAAAGCACAGCATGCTTATCATCTTCAGTGTTAACAGCAAATAAGCACTTATTCAACTTGCAACATGCAGTGGTCTCTACAGTATGAAATGAGCAAAAATAAATTTTCAGTAATAGCATGCATATTTAAAAAATTAGTCTGAGTCTATGTAGAGATTACTATGTTGAGATAATATAGTGAAACTCATTAATATATGCATTACTGAAATTAAGTTTCACATTTTACAGGCTCCTTAAAACTGTTTTCTCTCTTTTATACCTTGTTTACAGAGGTTACATTAAAATCCCATTCTACTAATATATTTTTATAACACATAATCCCAAGTACTTCTAAGAGCAAAGCCAGATGAAAAATTGAGAAAAATTATTTAATTTCGTCCTTTGAACTTACCTCAGATAATATTTGAGGSCATTAAAATAAATAAGTAGTAAGATACAAGATACATATAGGGAATATGAATGCATTTAAAAAATATGTGCATTGAATATAGATATTCATGTATGTCTATATGTGTTCTGAAGTGTATGTYATGCCAGGACTGTAGGCACGACTGTTTTACTCTTAAACATTTTCTCCTCTCTGAAGCAAACACAGTTTGACATCCCCCAATAAAGCAAAAGTAATCTTTGAAAAAGAACTAGAGTTAAGATAAGAACAAATTATACTGCTGGAAAGTGTTTTAATACTTTTTTCTCAATGTACTGCTGCCCTTCAGTTGTTGCTATAGAAATCCAGCAGACGGGGAGAATATCAGGGCTTTATAGATAGGAAGTTCACTTAAGCCAATCCGTGCTCTGCCCATTTAGACTTATCATGGTCACCTCCATGTCATTAAGTAAAAAGAGGCAACAATGGGAGTGCTGCCACATGAAAGTTTAAGAAYCCATTGCTTTCCTTCATGTCCACAAGGCAGCCTGCCCAGTGTCCAGACACAATAGAATTTCTAATCAAACTCTTAAGTAGATTATATAGCTCACTGAACCTGACTGAGCTACAGTATCCTTCTCTTCTTTCTCTGATTCTCTAAATCCCTACTGCTTTATTAACAGCCACATGGCATACACTATAGCTATCTCTAAAACATATCCATTTTATTTGCTCAAAGACCTGCTTTCTTTCCCTCTTTCTCTCTCTCTCATTTGYGCACTTTACTATTTTTCTTCCTCCTTTTTTTTTCAGTCAAAATTTCCCCTACATGAAGAAATTTTCTAAATAAATCAGAAAAATGCAAGTTTCAGCTTAATTTGATCCTTTAGATGTAGGAGGGGAAAAAAACTATATGGGGAAAAAATAAAAAAGAGTTTATATTAATCTAGGAGAAACAAGATTGCCTAGAAAGCCATTTTTATTTCAATATATAAAATTACAGGGTACGTATATGTTTGCAGTGATCTTTCCCTGTTAGAAGGTCAATTTCTAGATACAACAATTCTAGCAAAGTTATACATAAAACACTGGGATAAATATATTAACTGTGAAAAACACATTCTTTTGACATGATAATACAGCATCCTTACTGACCTCTGGTTGGATTATCCCTCACATTTATTTATATCTATAATATATTTATATCTATTTATATCCCTCCATTTTATTTATAACAGCATAGTCTCCTATAGAGAAATACTTAACAGTTAGATGTGAAACTATGTCACAGAAACAAAACATATTCCACCTCTGACTTGTGATATACTTAAAACTTTCAGATCTGAGGCTTCATTCAATGTCTATTGATGTAATTGGAAAGAGTCACATTAATTTTAATGGAAACAGTACTTTGCCTATGAAACCAAGGATTTGTGAGCTTAGGCAAAGGAGAAAACCTGATRCAAAGCCATGGTCCCTGCCTCTAATTTATCAATTGCCATTACCTATTTTGTTGTGGCCATTTTGTGCATTATAACACAGAGTTATTGCTTTGATGTTTCATATCAGCTTTATACTTATAAACTTTATAATTTGCAATATAATATTATGGTTTCTAAATTAAACTACATTGCATTTGCGAAAGATTGGTGTCTGTAGTGTCAAAAATGTGTCTTTTTCAGGAATCATCCTTCTTACTTCTTTAATGAAAAAAATGGYAGTATCTTGTTACTTTCCAGGAGTATTACAGTGAATGGTCTAGTTGTGAAGCAGTGTAAGAATTTTTGTTTGTTTCCTTTGCAATAAAGTCAAAATCCTCCCCTCTTTGGCCTCTCTTTTATCAACTTCATTTAATTTGTTTTCTTCTTTTTAGTTCTTTGGCTTTAGGCACCAGAATTTTATCTTCTTTTCTTTCTTGAGCTGACTTCCTCATGACCATTTTATAAAACAATATATCTTGCTCAAGGGCCCATCCATTAAAAATATTTTTTTCCCTACAAATCTGATTCCTAGTTCACCTTTAACACCTATGCCATTCTGGTAGCAGTTTGGTCACACTAGGTGGTGCTGTCACATACAATCTTTTTCACAAAGTATGACGTTTTATTCTTAAACAATAAGGGATTTTTTCTTTTTTTAATGGAATTTCTCTTTTKGGGGGGGGAGGGGAGCTGTGGCAAGCATCAAGGATTTTCATGATTATGCTGCTTTCTTTGAAGTAGTTAGGTTTTATTGCACAGTTTGATCCTGGAAATTATAAACTGGCTAGGAACCTGGGTACCAATTGGCACCAGTAGCAAAGCAAGTGTGTTGTAAGTAACATGATGTCAGGAAGAAAAATGGTATGCTTAATGTCAGTACACCTGCCAATCACTGTCAAAAATGCACAGTAAATTAATAATTTCCATAGGTCTTCAGGCCTAATTTATGCTATTTTCTATATTGCATCTGTCAAGTGGGACTATGTCAAGTATTCAACTAACCAACCTTAATTCTTTTGACACTGCCCAATGGGGAATGTCCTATACTGTTGTTTAAATGGTATAGGAAATAGGGCACGTACTGTATAAATCCTCCCTGGGATATTATTCCAAAACCAGCCTATGACTAAATTTTGCCAAGCTAAGTGTGTACCCAAGCCATCATGTATACTATATTGCTATTTCACATAATCATAGCTAATTCTATGCAAAAGTACTTCGAAGTTCTTGCTTAAACCAGTTAAACAGTTTGATAATTTCATTAGTTATTGCCTATTACTAGGATAATGAGAAATAGTGAATAATCACTTTTCACCTCCTCCATTCATCCACAATTTTAACTGTCTCTACCAAATTCTCCCTAACCTAGCTTATTTTCATAAGCTGAAGTGCTTAGTATAGCTAACATCCCCATGCCCCAAAGTAGGAAGTACTTTTGGATATAGAAATCTATTCWGCTTCTGTCGAAATCTTTTTTGGATGAAGATACAGGTCAAAAGAATTGCACATAGCATTGGAAGTGCTTGCAAATCATACATTAAACAGGAATAAATAATCTTTCTAGTTTGTTTTCTTTTTTTTTCTTTGTTTTTTCTTTTTTTTTTTTTNTTTTTTTTTTTTTTAGGTTAATGTATCATTTGCCTCTCTGATGCTGAACACTGAGTTAAAATTTTCAGAGAATTGTCAACAGTAGCTTCAGGATCACTTTCACGAGAAGTAAGAGCTAACTTTCAGTCATTTTTTCCTCAGGCGTATTACCTTGCACTAATCAACACTGAATTTCATCTTCTGTTCCATCAGCTACTCACATCACATTTTCAAATCCTTCTGCAAGTCTGTACCATCAGTTTCAGATTTGTCCAACTGGAAAAATTACAGGATTTGTTCCCTTCTCCAAGTCATTTAACAATGATAAAAAAAGAACAACTAACATAGATTCTTGGGTGAGGCTGTCATATATCTTTTTCCCCCTTTTGTTCTTGGATCTCTTTTTTTGTGCTATTGTTTGTATCCAAGTGGATTTTGGCAAGTGTCTTGTTATGCTAAATCCCTCCCACAGCAGCGCCAAGTCTATGTTCCTGGCCAAGTAGGGAGTAAGAAAGACGAGGAAGAAGAGCAAGTTTCTGTGATCAGTGGGAGAGCACCAGCAGTAGTCACAAGACCCTGGAGCCTTTTTAAATTATGTAAAAAGTGGGGGAGTTGACTRTATTATTTATAGGACTTGGAGGGCAAGAAAGATGAGGTTCATCAACACAGAAACTTGAAAGCTGGGAATATAGATGGGGTGGCACACTGGTATTGTGTAGTCAAGGGCGGAGGAGAAACGTGACAAAACCCAGAGGGTTGGGGAGTTGAGAGGGAGCAAACTCTCCCAGAGGGTTGGGGAGCGTGGTGGCAAAACTAACAGACTACTTAGAGYCGAAAAAAGTGGACCTACTTGAAAGGTTACAACTGAAGTACTTGGGAAGTTTGGGATTTTGCGGACAGGGAGGGTAGATCAGCCATTCAGGACCTTTCCTTTGGGAAGTGCTGTAGAGCATGGGACTGTGAGATCTCAGCTCAGGGGCAGTAGGAAGAAAAAAATGGAGCTCTGAGATGAGCCAGAGCAGCCTCAGAATTAATACCTTGTTGTRGGGTGTCAAAGGGATCCATCTCTCCATACTCAGATTTTTTGTCAGAAATGTCATAGATGACACTGCTGGAAACCACCCTGAATTATGAAAACTAACCATAACCTTTCTTTATTTTCTATATTTCAACTAGTGGTTAATTTATAAGAGGAGTTGTGTCTTATTTATACATCATTCATCATCATACACTCTAAAGACTTTGTAAACACTCATATAGATCGTTTATGAAAATGTCCTTAAATAGGGAAACTTTGATTTTATTTCTTCATTTTATAAATTGTTAAATGAGGACAATTAAATGACTTGTTTGTGGTCACAAAGAAAGTGCGCCAGTCTGGGACTTACCAAGATGTTTTGTTTCTCACTTTCACACACCAAATAATGTAATTAAAGCAAATGTATAGGTCAGCAAAACAAAATTAAAAGAGACTGAAAATAATTGAATGAAAAACTGGTAAACCAACCCAGGAATGCTAATAGGAAACAAATTCATCCTCACTCTCCAAAAACRTACATGAAAATTAGAGGTAGGCTTATGTCACAGAATCTCGATAGAGGGTAAGATTACTTACTGAACTAGGAAGGCTTACTGTCCTGTGCTTTGTTTTAAGTAACTTTATTCTTCTTTCGAAAATGTAAGTCTTTCATCAAACCAACAGAAAAAACAAATCTAGCTTTTTTGCTTCTGATAAATTATTTTTGGTTTGAGGACCTTTAGATTTTCCACAAATATTTTACAAAAGCAGTCCTAGGGTTTACTTAAACATAAAAGTAATACAAACCTACTCTTTTTTTTACAGTACTGCACTGTTAATTTTTTGGTTTGTTTTATTAGCAACCTCCTTTAGAAAAAAAATTGAAACCTGTTTTATGAACTAACAAACTTTATCTTATTTTTCTTTCCTTTCCTAATGAGGGTAGACTGTAAGTGAATTACTGTTTTACTGTCCTTTTTCTTTCTCAGAAAATTACTAGGAGATAGGAATTTTGGATCTACATTATAAAATATAGCACCAAGCTCTAAATAGCTGAAATATAAGAAAATGGCCATAGAAGTTAAGACTGTGAAAACTCCAGAAGTTTCAGAAGACTCTGTTCTGTCAAAAAGGAAGATAGATCGGCAGCACTTGGGGATGAGGATGAACAGTTGTATTTAATAAAAGAGAGAGACGGAGAGCCTGAGCAAGAAAGATCACTTTTTGACAAATGATAAGCTGCTGAGTTTTCATGAACTAGCCAGATGGGGTTTTCATATATTTTTACAGTAGTTTGGTCTTGGAGATTAGAGAACTGGAGGGTGACTGACCCTGAGAATGGTGTTGGCTGGCATTATTAATGAAGTGCCACAATCCTGCTGGGGAACAACGTGCACTGTATCACTGTCTCTGCTTGTATGTCACTGTGGCTAAAAGTGTCAAGGACCCCAAACCAAATTTAAAAAGATAAGACAAGACTCCCTATTTGTATAGGGTGATAATACATTCTGGCCAATTTCTCTGATGCTCTTACCTGGCATAGTCCTGTCAAACTGGYTTACATCAGCCGAGAATCTGAATATTCAGTTTTAAAAACTGAGCTGGAAAGGGTTCCCATTTTAAAGCATTAATGTGAAAAACTTTGTAAATAATATTTAAAACAATAATAAGCCTTAGTCCCACAAGCAACTCACTTGAGCTACATTTTCCTGGTTGAGAAGATTTGTTTTAAAAACATTTGTTTTGGATTTGAATGGCTTCAGATCTTCTGGTGGGGTTTTGTGGGGGAAAAGAAGGAAACTGAGGGTGGATTTAATTTGTTTTCACCAGTGTTACTCAGTATACTGTGGAATATGGAGCACCCACTGAGTGGAAAATTTTGCCAGAAAGTATCTGAGATGGTACAGTCAGAGTAATTTGACATCTGTGGTTTAGCATTTTTGTGAGTCATTTATTAAATGCATTTAAAAATATGTTTTCCTTCTAATCTACATTACTTGTGTCATTATCTGTTCTCTGTAATCCACTCATTAGAAAGGGATCTAAAAAAAACAAAACAAAACAAAACACCAGAGTTCAGCACCCATGTATTGATCAAGAAGCAAGAGTAATGCACACTCTGAAACACTGCTGTCTGCTTAGGATGATTGCCTTAGTGATTTACTTACAAATTTTTTTGTGAAAGACGCCACAATAAAAATCTCTGCGATCCAGGGGAAGTGAGATCCCAGTGAGGCACTTCTGCTCCGACCTCTTTATCAATATTGTGGACGACAACACAATTTTCTTAGAAATTAATTAGGATGAAAGGCAGAACAATTCAAATCAAACGGGGATAAATCAAAGATTTTGTGGCATATGAATGATGTAAACCATATTTAAGCATGACAAAATAATATAAGTAAAAATATTAAATACTTCCTTCGGTTTCTACAGTAGGGTCACCTATAGTTTTATACTTAACATACTAATTATAAGTGTGTGAATTTTTCTGCTAGATGAACTATAAAATATATCTAAGTTGAACCAAACATTTCTTTTGAAAACCTTTTCATTTTTTTTTAGTTCTTCCTTTTTTATTACAGGTAGACAATACGAACACATAACAAAAAGCTTCAGACTACCAAAATAGGCAAAACTAGCATTTTTTCAACACAGCTTTCATTCTAAAGCTAATTTACCTGGATCAGAGTGGGTTATACTTCACCAAGTGCCCCTGTCTTCACCGCAGTCTTTTACGTCAGTGCTACCTGCCCTTGGCTCCAGTAGGGCGCGTGTCACCTCAGCCTGGTGCTGGTGCTCAGTCGATGACTGAAGCTGGTGTCCCCCTGCCCTGGCCCACGCAGCTTTGTGGCCCCAGCAGGGGCAGGGCAGGTCTCTCTCAGGGGCCTGCGCTGGCCTTGGCTGCTTGGAGCCAGTTGGAGCCGGTTGGAGCTGGTTCCCCACCCCCGTGCTCACGTGACTATCACTGCCAGTCAGGAGTTGCCACTGGCCAGACTGGGGTTATGGCATTACAGACTTAAGCCTGGTAGTCTGGTACTTGCCTGATGCCCAGGGCTGGGGCTGCCCCAGTGCCCCCTGACTGCCCTGCTCCCTGGCTGGGCTGTGGGACAGGCCCTGGCTGCCAGGTCCTTCCTTGCCTGACCCCTGGGGAGCCCCCACGACTTCTGTCCCCTGGGGAGCGGCCAGCCCACGCTGCGACCTGACAACCCGCCCCACCGTGACCATCATATTTTTGATGATGAGGACCACACAGTGCTAATGGCTCTGGGCAACCCCCTCACCCGCCCCCATTATGCCTAAGGAAGATGGAAGTGTTCACCTTGGGACCCATGGGGACACTGGAGAGGTGAGCACACTACCAGAGAAAGGGGTCAGATACTGGCAAGGTATTTATAATAGTTTGAAATGCATTGTTAATAAGACCTTTCTGTGTTAATTAGGTAATTGGTACCATTAGACTGCTAAAATATTAATTGCACTAACAGTGAATTCTTGGCTTTGTATATATGGTAAAGATTTTGATGTAACAGCGGTAACATAAAAAGACCTATAAAGATTGTGAGAAATATTTTGGCAAAAGTGCCTTACAAAATTAGACTTTTTCACTATCCTTCCTTTGAACAAAGCCCTCTTTCCAGTGTTTCATTCAGCTTCTTTGTGGAAATAGAGAATTCTATTTGTTTTCCTGGCTAACTGAAGGAAGATGAGGAAAATCTTCAAAGAAGCAGCAACTTTTTCAGAAGCTCATTTTGAGCTGAATGTTGATAGAAAGATCAATACTTTATTACTGAAGAGAAATCTGATCCTTCAGGTGCATGAGCAGTCATACTGAAATCACTCAGGAGAGCTGAGGTGCAGGGAGGAAATCAGTGAACCCTCTATATACAACGTACAGTTACCAAGTTTGAGAAGACTGTGCAGAAATAACAGAGTCTAGGAGAAAGGGTAAGATTGGGCTGCATTTTGCAGGAATTGTATTTTAAAAAAGAAGCTGTCTCCAGCGCAGTTTGGTAAACTTAAAAGCCATTAGTATACTTCTAAAATGTTTACAATTCTCAGGCTAGGTGTGTGGTGTTGTATGGTGGAGAATAAATTTGTGTCAGCCTTCCATTTAGTTGAATAGCAGCATTTTATCCTGAAGTTCCCAGAAGCCAAAAGAGACTTTTTTCCTAGACTGTTCTGTTTTCTAATGAAAATTGTCTACTGCACTTCTACTATAGTAAAATGTACAAGAAAATCACATGTATGACAATAATTTATTTTCTTCATAAGCTTGCTTACTTTTTTTTCTCTTTTACCTCAGAAGACCCTTTCTCACTGAATAGAACGTCAGCAGTTCCATTTATTTCAAAGAATGTGATACTACGTACATGGATAAAGGTTTTATAAATGGGTCCAGATTAATGTGTCATTCTCTTATCATTACCACAAATGACTCAGAGTCCATGATTCACTGGAGTAGGAAGTACAAAATTCATGAGCTAAAGTTGTTTTACTTTATCTTCTCAAACCTTAGTGTTCTGGATGAATGAGAATAGACAGGGGCATGAACATTTTTAGTTAACATATGCATGGCATCAAAATATGTCCAGAAGGATATTGCTGCTACCTGAACCTTTTCCTTAGCACCCTCTGAAGTGCTAGACCTCACAGAAAGGTTATATATTCATTGCATTTTACTGCCAAGTATAAGCTTTAACATATTGTCCTGACATTTCATCGTATGAGTTGATATAGATACATTGCTGCTCATAAAGTAGCAATTACATTTCATACATTTTTCTGCTAAAAAAGAAAACAGTATTCAGCCTGCCAAGATTTCTTATTAAAAGATTAAAAAATTACAAATACTTGTTACTAATTAGATAATTAGGAAGTAGATTAGAAACCTCTAAAGAGAAATGCACTTAAGCCTACAAGTATGTTACAATGTATCTGTTTGAATTCATTTCTGTGGTATAATTAGCATTATGTATCACCTTCACAGTTTTGATTAAAATGTGTAATCTGAGGTACCATTAAGTCTAACACTTTGCATCTCACTGGATTCTTCATATAACTAATTAGCACAAGGTCGTAGTTCTCATTTTTCCAATATCAACATATCATTAAAGCAGCACATCGCTGATTATGTTGATAGATGTGGTAGAACACCATAGAGATGAAATTTTCAATTTCATAGAATCATAGAATCATAGAATAGTTTGGGTTGGAAGGGACCTTTAAAGGTCATCTAGTCCAACCCCCCTGCCATGGGCAGGGACATCTTCAACTAGATCACGTTGTTCAGAGCCCCGTCCAACCTGACCTTGAATGTTTCCAGGGATGGAAACATTCCTAAATGGTGAATACAATTACAAATTTAGCAAAGCAAAAATCTGTGATTCAGTACATTACCTTTGTACAGTTGTGGCAGTAAGAAAGAATTTTGACAGTTACACAAAGAAAAAACCCTGCTCTGATGCAAGAATTAAGATAAAAGTCTCTTTAAATGTCATTTATGAAGAGTTTAAGAAGTTCAGTAATCAGATATGGAGTCTACATAGCTGAAATATTACTTATTAACATTTTCAGTAAGTAATAGTAAAGTACACAGATACTGCTAAGGACAATGCCAAATAAGAAGATAGTTTCATGGTTTTAAACAGGTGAAAACACCCTGATTTGATGACAGGAAACCTGAAAATGAGTATGAATAAAAACCTTGGATCCAGTCTTATATTTTTTTTCTCCTCCCCATCTTCCACAATTCCTATGTATCTCACATTTCTCTTAATCTCAGCCTTTCCTATGATTCCTAGCCTTCTGGGCATTGTGATATCCTATCAATTATCTCCACTATTCTGCCTTCTCCCGTCTGGTATTTCATTAGATTTTCTGTCTATCCACTTATGTATATATGCAGAGTACGACTTATTTCTCGGGAGCCATCTGTTTTCTCTCCAAAAGTAGTAAATGAAGGTCATTCTTAAGTGAACAGATTCATATCCGCATGGATATAATAAAAAGAAGTTACCTCCATTATGCATCCATTATGGACACATGATGGTGAGTTAAAACATAGCATTTTTCCTTCCTAACCTCTCTTAAAGTGTGCTTATATCATGAAGATGGTTTGCCCAGCAGTCATTTACACAGCGACCAGGTTCTTTTCTGAAGGAAATAAATTGTTTCCTCAGAGTAGACCTGAGAAGTCAATTACAGTTTAGGAGTTAAGCACCTAAATGTTTTCTGGAAATTTTTAGCTTGAAATGTGGAAGACACCTTTTTCTTAAACTGTTACTGATTTCAGCAGGAGTTAAGTCTCCTAAGTACAAGCTAGGGACTCAGTAATCATTGTAGAAATGGCCACAACAGCCATTTTCTAATAATTGTTTGTGCCTGTTATTTCAATAATGGCAATAATGATTAAAAATTTATGCTCTTAATTAGGAAAGCTTGAAAAATTAACTAATTCCCCTTTCCCAACAAAAGGAGACATAATAAAATTATAGAAAGCTGGAAACTAGAAAAATCTTGGGATGGGATTAATTTATCTGGGAGGGCCAGTTTGAGAGCAGCATTTGGAACTGATCTCCAGAGGGAGGGAAGATATACTAATGAGCACTGAATATTTGTAAATTTGTGAATATGGCCACTGGAATCAATGACTATCCATGTATTTTACATATAACTAAGCTCTCATGTAAACAGATGCTAGGGAAATATCCCAGATTTAGAGTTCCTCTGCTATACAGGATGTAAAGAAAAAAAGCTGAACCTTATTAATGAAAACAAGCTGTTCCACCTTGTATATGTTAGAAATTCCCATTGTGTAACAGCAGGTCCTATTTCTGGGGTGGGGGCATCAAACAACGGAGAGATAGGATGTTTGTTTTCTCTGTGTTTTACATAGGCATTGTTTGCTTCCCTGCTCTTAGGTACCCATCTGTCTCAACAGCTACTGTTTGCCTAGATTTAGAATTCCCCCTTTAATCTACAAGGAGGTAGGAAAGGTTGAGACAAAGCAACATTTTGAAAGGAATTCCCGTTGGATTACTTCCATTTTTATTTTACTTATGTTGTATTAGGGCAGCCTCATGTCCTGAAAGGCTGAGATATTTGGGACACTTCTGTTTATTCTTAAAGAGACACTGAGGATATTCAGTGCCCTTTAGTACACATTCTTACTAGTGGTCTAGTGATTGCATACTAAAGATTATGTATATAAATTTAAATTATAAATGCATTCTGAACTCTGTTCTTTTTGACATTGACTGAATCTGTTTCAGTTTTTCTTGGCAACTGCCCGGATGATGTTGTTTAAATGTGGTTTTCTTCCTATCCCTGTATGCAAACCTTGTTCATCCTGGCCCTCATTTGTGCATCTTTGTGCCACAGCACCTCTTTCATCATTTCACTTACAAAAAAGATTAAACTATTCCAGGAAGTGGGAGAGTAAATGCAATTGAATGGATATTTAGGAGGCCTGGATGTGCATGAATTGGCCCTCAGTACATAGTTTGGCCCAACGCCTTTAGTCTTTAAAGCAAATTAAATCCTGAATGGCATTTCTCCAGGAAGCATGCTTGATAGAATCCGAATCCCAAATATTAAACATAGGCTGAGTCTCTGAAGCAATTTTTCCCTTCATAAATAATTTTAGGAGGTGTAACCATTCTTTTCAATAAACTAAGGTTACCGTGCTCTCCTAGCCCAGAGATTTAAAATGCTGGACTGAAGCTAAACTAAAAATTAATGATACTGAATGTAAGGACTTAGACATTCATCACTGGCTGGTGACTGTGTTTGGCTTCTGTAGTTAAAACACAAATGAGAATAGACAAAAAAGATGAAACAAAATATGTTTTTGTAATTGAGTTTGCAGCTTTAAGCCATCTTAAGGTACTTACCACAGGACTTCTAAGCAGTACATACGAGTTTAAWGGTTCTAAACAATTTCTTAGAGAAGCAAGAGTCAAGAGTCAACTTTTATGAAAGTTACTATACCAGACCTGCCCTAAGATCATTTTATCTTGGAGCTGAAGTTACTTGCTAAACAGCTCAAAACTTTTTATGTCTTTTATGAACTTCAGTGATGAACAAACCCTGATTTTATTTGAGTTTTCTCTGTTGAATTTGTGACCTTTTAAATATGGAGTTGGTTGGCCTACACCTTAGCTGTAGCCGTTTTCAGGAAATTCCTGTAATATTTTGACTGTATAATAATTCTGAGTGTTTATATAGGTATAACTCATAGGCAGGAGCTCTGGACCAGAAAAAAATCACGAGTAATTTAGGACATATTAAACACCAGAAAATAAGAATTTGATAGCTAATTTCATTTAGTAAGTRCATTTGAAAACAGTAGACTAAAGGTTAAATTACCATCTAATTTCTTAGGTAAGCAAAGAAATATTCTCTAATATCACTGACTAGTTTATAAATGTAGCTTATTTTTTATCTGATACTAAAAGACTCAGATTCAGAGACAGAAATGGAAAAACAAATATATATTTTAGAGTTCATAAGTCCAGCATCTCAAAAGAAGTAATGAAAATAATTTTTGTTCTCTTTTTTTTTCCCCTCTAAAACTTAATACCTATAAATGTAATTAAACAGAACAAGCAAAGCCTTCTGTTACCTCTCAAAATAGTACAGCCTTCCACCAACTGTACAAGCAAAACGATGATTTGCCTTTTCTGCCGTATAAAACTGAGATGACAGCTTTGGTAAGGCTTGGGATACTCATTAGAAATCTGTTCCTTATCCCACTGCTGTTAGTGGGATTGAGGTGTAGCTGAATAATGGAAATAGTTCACAACCCCTGAACTGATATGAGAGTAGGGTGTTGCCAAAGATGACAGGATCAAAAACTTGGAGATGGGGGAAAGGGAGAATGTGAAACACCCTTTTTGTGGGCAGTCAGCAGGTCAATGTGAAGGTAACTGTACCCTGAATGAAGGTGCTTACTGTAAGAGTAAGTGGAAGGAGAGTGTCTGCTCCTTTAAGAGTACCTGGTCAAAGGAGCCATAAACAAGAACATACAGAGACAAACCTGACCAACACACGGTAATGGAGGTCCTGATAAGAACAAACCTGGTCAGTGGCATGAATTGGTAAGGATATGTATTATTTTTTCAGTCAGAAGCGTAAGGAAAGGGAGGGAGACAAACACACAGACATAAAACCTGGCCAATTAGCGTTAACAAACAATAACCAGAAACAAACCTGGTCAGTCACACTAATTGATGGGCTATCAAGAAACTGCTGGCAAACTGGGACTTTGCAACTGATAAGGATGCAAACCTGAGGGTCCAGGATGTTGGAGGGGGTCAGTGGGACTGTGCCCACTGATGAGGCAATGTGCAGGGGAAGGAACAGAGAAGGGGGTAGGCAGAAAGGAGTATAAAAGCAGTGTGGAAATCGGGGCCGGTCAGCACATTGGCTGAGCCCTGTGCCTGATCGCTGCAGTCTGTCCTGTCTTCTTGTATCTTCTTATTAAATCTTTTCTTAACTCCCTCTCTCTGCGTAATCTCACTCTCTATCCCATGTGTGTGTGCTGCAAGGACTCAGTGCCAGCTGCTGGTGAGACCTGTGTGCGTGTGAGTGAAATTTGGTGTCAGCTACTGGAGTCAGACTGGGGGTGTGGACTCCCCCAGCCTGTGGCGTCAGCCACTGGAGCCAGTGGGATCTCTGCCATCAGCAACTGGMGTGAGTGGGGGTCTTTAACTCCCAGCCACCGGGGCGGGAATGGTGTGTGTGTCCAAARCCAGCTACTGGGAGGACCAGAGTGAGTGAGGTGAGTGAGGGGCTCAGCACTGGCAGCTAGAACTCTGTATCATAGACCTAGAGTGTGGTCAGAGAAATCCCATCCTGAGATGTTTTCCTTTTTAATTAAGTGTCATATAAATATATATATATATGACAAAATCTCTTTTTTATATGTGTGTGTATACGCACATATATATGTTGTAAATATTTATTAAATTTAGCAAGGGTGGACCTGTTAAACAGATTTAAAGATTTTATAGGCAAAAATCTTGCAAGTTAAGTTGTAAGACTAACAGAGTGCAAAATGTTATGACAGTGTATTTTGGAGATCCTCATTGATAATAAGATTGTGTTTCAGTAGCTCAGACCACAACTGAGGTAAAATTTCCTCCCTTGACTAGCATAATATTGCACTTTATGTCCATACTGCTAAATAAGAGAGTCAGAGAATCAGCTCATATACTCAATTTTTGCTCAGTCACACCACTTGTTAGCTCACTCTCTGGATATGTTTTGGATGCCTCTATTTAGCTGTCTCCAAGGCAAAGCTTGTATGCTTCTGGGGATAAATCTCAGGAGGGAGTACTCCCAGATAGTTGTTTCTTTCCAGTGTCCTAGAAAATTTTACGCACTCAGACATGCCTCATGCTGTCCTATCACACACCAGAGTATGCAACATATACCTCCGATTCCATTTTATAAAAACATCAGTCTCCTGGGGGGCAGCATAGTCTCCACATTATTTGAGGCACACCAAACAGAAAAACACAAGATAGTAATTGTGTGCATGGAGCACCACATGAGGCCCATAGGACATTCAGGCCCAAGTGTGGAGTATGGAGATAGCCAGTGCTGCTCTGGAGAGGACCATCACTGAGTACTGTGGATAGGCAGTTCCACTTGGCCTCAAGGTCATACACCTTTCTCTGCTTTTTTTATTTAGTGCTAGTGCTATAGACACAGGACAATTTGTGATGATCAGTTTTAACCAGGATAATAACAATTTGCCTACCTAATGCAAAACCATGCATTTTTTTCTATAGTTCTGTGTCATGGAGATAACATGCAGATTCTCATTTTTCTGGCCCTCTCAGTTCAAAGGGGTAGGATGTCTGGCAAGTCATGTTCATGTTTCTAAGGTGGAATAYGTTAAGAAAGAGCTATGAAATACTTAAAAAAACTGAAGGCAGTAAATTATTTCAAATGGCATTAGTCCACATACAGGTGGGAATTAAAGGGCAAAGAGTATCTATTCTGGCAAAATAAGCATTTTGATGGAACCCACTCTCTTTATTTGAAGTTACAGTACTTTGATAAATACTAACAAAGGCTTTTGAGGACTAGAGGTAATATATTTCAGTTTCCATAGCACAACTTCTCCCATCTGACTACTCCACTTACTGAGCAATAATACTGGCTCATCTTGATATTGATGTTTGGCTTTTCTGTCCATATGTTCATGAAACAAATACCTTAAAATGGTTTCAAATCTCTGCTGACCTATTTAGGAAATGATGACCTGGGCAATAACCTGGCTGGACTGTCCTGGGCAATAAGCTGGCTGGACTTATAAACAGAGCTTTAAACTAGATTTAGCGGGGGAAGGGGATGGTGTTCTAAGCACTGAAGAAGAGCCAGGGGCTGCTGAGACATTAGGAAGTAACAGGGAAACACCTGTGAATTGCCTCAAGGGAATTAGGGCGATCTCCTCTAAAAAGGGGATGCGGCTGATAGCTGAGCTGAAGTGCCTCAATACCAATGCACACAGCATGGGAACCAAACAGGAGGAGCTGGTAGCCACTGCCCAGATGGAAAACTACAACCTGATTGCTATCACAGAAACTTTGTGGGATGAATCGCACGATTGGAGTGCTGTGATTGACAGCTATAAACTATTCAGAAGGGACAGGCAAGGAAGGAGTTGCCTTCTATGTCAAAAGTGGGATTGATTGCATGGAGCTATCTTTGAAGAACAGCAACGTGCAGGTCGAGAGCTTATGGCTGAAAATTAGACACCAAGCCAACAAAGGCAACTTTGTGGTTGGTGTCTACTACAGGCCACCTGATCAAGAAGAGGAGGTTGATGAAGAGTTCTTTCTTCAACTGCAGGAAGCATCACGCTCGCAGGCCCTGCTTCTGATAGGAGACTTCAACCACCCAGACATCTGTTGGAAAAGCAGCACAGCGAACAGCAAGCAGTCCAGGAATCTACTGGAGTGTGTTGAGGACAACTTCCTAGTACGGGTGATGGAAAGACTGACCAGAGGAGAGGCACTGCTGGACCTATTGCTCACTAATGCAGAAGAACTTATTGGAGGGGTCAAGATTGGAGGTAGCCTGGGCTGCAGTGATCATGCCCTGGTGGAATTCTCAATCTTGAGGGGTACAGGATGGGTAAAAAGCGGAGTCAGGACCCTAAACCTCAGAAAGGCAAACTTTCATCTGTTTAGGGCACTAGTGCGTGGGATGCCTTGGGAAACTGCCCTCAGAGGCAAAGGAGYGAATGAGAGCTGGGAGATATTTAAAGACTTTTTTCTTAGGGTGCAAGAGCTCTCAATCCTGATGTGCAAGAAGTCASGCAGGGGAGGCAGGAGGCCAGCTTGGCTAAGTCAAGACTTCTTAGCCAAACTAAAACACAAAACCAAAATGCACAGGCAGTGGAGGCAGGGATATACATCCTGGGTAGATTATAGGGATATGGCCCAAGAGTGCAGGGAGGGGATCAGGAAAGCCAAGGCACAGCTGGAGCTGAACTTGGCCAGGGACGTGAAAACTGACAAGAAGGGTTTCTTCAGGTACATGGGACAACAAAGGAAGATGAAAGAAACTGTACCCACCCTGATGAGCGAAACGGGAGACCTGGCTACAACCAACATGGAGAAGACTGAGGTACTCAACAACTTTTTTGCCTCTGTCTTCACCGGCAAGGGCTCTAGCCACGCCACCCAATTCACAGAATCCAAAGGCAGGGATTGGGAGAATGAAGTACTGCCCATCGTAGGAGAAGAGCAGCTTCGAGACCATCTAAGAAACCTGAATGTGCACAAGTCTATGGGACCTGATGAGATGCATCTGAGGGTCCTGAGGGAACTGGCAGGTGAAGGTGCTAAGCCACTATCCATCATATTTGAAAGTCATGGCAGACTGGTAAAATTCCCAGTGACTGGAAAAGGGGAAACATAACCCCCATTTTTAAAAAAAGGAAAAAGGGAAGACTTGGGGAACTACAGGCTGGTCAGTCTCACCTCTGTGCCTGGCAAGGTCATGGAGCAGATCCTCCTGGAAACTATGCTAAGGCACATGGAAAACAGAAAGGTGATTGGTGACAGCCAACATGGCTTCACTAAGGGCAAATCGTGCCTGACAAATTTGGTGGCCTTCTACGACGGGGTTACAGCATCAGTGGATAAGGGAAGAGCGACTGACATCATCTACCTGGGCTTGTGCAAAGCATTTGACACTGTCCCGCATGACATCCTTGTCTCTAAAACGGAGAGACATGGACTTGATGGGTGGACCCCTCGGTGGATAGGGAATTGGCTTCATGGTCAYACTCAAAGAGTTGCAGTCAATGGCTCAATGTCCGCGTGGAGACCAGTGACGAATGGTGTCCCTCAGGGGTCCGTATTGGGACSAGTATTATTTAACATCTTTGTTGGGGACATGGACAGTGGGATTGAGTGCACCCTCAGCAAGTTTGCAGATAACACCAAGCTGAGTGGTGTGGTTGATACTCTAGAGGGAAGGGATGCCATCCAGAGGGACTTTGACAGGCTAGAGAGGTGGACCCATGCAGACCTCATGAAGTTCAACAAGGCTGAGTGTAAGGTCCTGCACCTGGGTCGAGGCAATCCCAAACGTGGATACAGGCTGGGCGATGAGTGAATTGAGAGCAGCCCTGCGGAGAAGGACTTGGGGGCATTGGTGGATGAAAAACTGAATATGAGCTGACAATGTGCGCTCGCAGACCAGAAAGACAATTGCATCCTGGGCTGCATCAAAAGAAGCGTGGCCAGCAGGTCAAGGGAGGTGATTCTGCCGCTCTACTCTGCTCTCGTGAGACCCCTCCTGGAGTACTGTGTTCAGCCCTGGGGCCCCCAGCATAAGAAAGACACGGACCTGTTGGAGTGGGTCCAGAGGAGGGCCACAAAGATGGTCAGAGGGGGCTGGAGCACCTCACCTATGAGGCCTCTATTGGATGCCGGGGGGAGCGTTGCCACCAAGGATGAGGAAAAGGCTGAGGTACTTAATGCCTTCTTTGCCTCAGTCTTTAATAGTCAGACCAGTTATCCTCAGGGTATKCAGCCCCCTGAGCTGGAAGACGGGGACGGCGAGCAGGATAAACCCCCCATAATCCAGGAGGAAGCAGTGAACGACCTGCTACGCCACCTGGATGCTCACAAGTCCA
>JAYKAV010003370.1:189001-252498 GCA_035582835.1 Phoebastria nigripes | reverse complement strand
AAAAGACGTGTAGATGAGGCGCTTAGGGACATGGTTTAGTGGGCATGGTGGTGTTGGGTTGACGGTTGGACTTGATGATCTTAGAGGTCTTTTCCAACCTTAACGATTCTATGATTCTATGACAGGCTGAGAGAGTTGGGGTTGTTTAGCCTAGAGAAGAGAAAGCTCAGGGGAGACTTTTTAGTAACCTTCCAGTATTTAAAGGGGCCCTACAGGAAAGATGGGGATGGACTCCTGATCAGGGAGTGTAGTGATAGGACCAGGGGTAACGGTTTTAAACTGAAAGAGGGTAGATTTAGATTAGATATAAGAAAGAAATTCTTCACTACGAGGGTGGTGGGGCACTGGAACAGGTTGCCCAGAGAAGTTGTGGATGCCCCCTCCCTGGAAGTGTTCAAGGCTGGGTTGGGTGAGGCTTTGAGCAACCTAGTCTAGTGGAAGGTATCCCTGCCCATGGCAGCGGGGTTGGAACTAGATGATCTTTAAGGTCCCTTCCAACCCAAACCATTCTATGATTCTATGATCGAAACAGGCAACATGTCTGGGGTTTTTTTTTGKTTTTTTTTTGTTACCATTGTTACAGAAAACCAGTGTGAATTCACTCATTGTGCAGGTTCTTACGTTGGTATTCTGCTTTTTACTTCAATTCCTTAAAAGAAACAACTGTTTCCAAAGTTGTGAGCCAGATGATATCTGGGGAATTACACACCTAGGTGCTTCATCTCAGTGCTAGTACAAAAGTGATTTAAGAGTGTAATTAAAGTGAGATTAGTAAAATATCTGACTCAGTATCACATGTTATAGGCACAAGTTCATACAAGTGAAAATTCTGCTTTTTTAACCTGTTAGAGATTATTGAAAAATTAATAAAAAATAGATGAATGTCACCCTAATTGATGTAATTTATGCCTTTTTTTTTTTTCGGATAATGTGGTACATAAAAGCTCTTTAAAATTAAGGGATAATTAGAAGATAAAAGGCTAAGTCTTGTCACAGATTTTTAAACTGGTTAATCAGTAGGAAAGGATTCACAATGAAGGACTGTTCCTCAGGGCTATAAGGTGTAATCTCTGATCAGGCAATAAACTCTGCTGATTTATATTTAATGCATTCTTTGAAGKTAGCAAGTGTTTTTATTCTTATTTTACAAACAAGAAACTGAAATAGAGTGCAATGTCAAATTCAGCTCTTAATATCTATGATCCGTGTGAGGAGTCACACTGTAGTGTTCTCTCTCTGTGACAACAGAGGTCGAGCTGAGACAGTGAAAATTTGTGGAAATTGTCCCACCATAAGAGTCTTTCRCTAATGAAGAAGGAAATATGCATCTTTCCTCTCAGGGTACTATGAATCTAAATAAATGCAAGAAATTGTTTGGTTTTGTTTTTTTTTTTTTAATCAGGAGTAGGAAAAAATCTGAAATATTTCAGAAAAAATCTGAAAATTCCATCACATTTGAACAGTTGTTTGATGTTAATAGCTGTATAATTTTATTTCAAAATGTGGCCTGCCCTGAAAAAAAACCCAGAAATATTTTTCATGGCTATAAGTCAATAACAAAATGCATGGCTGAATCAGTTTCAAAGCTCAGGATTTTAGACAGAGTTAAAACATTACACAACATGAACCATACAATGTGAGCCACACCTGCCAACTTAYATATTTGCTGTGTCTAATATGCCTTTGGAGTTAAACCTATAGGATTAATTTTGTGTATATTTTAATTTCTCTATTTCTTGGTAAATCCACATTATATTTCTGCCACCTAATCTTTATTTAGCAAATAATTATAATTTGTATTAGTGCAAAGCAATAGCCTCCAAGCTTACAGCTGGTCATAACAGACCATGCTGGAGCCTTTGCTGATTTGAAATGGTCCTGAAAAGCACTTTGCAGATGAAGAGGAAAGGCTCAGCTGCTAGCACTCTAGTTATACAACCTTCACCAGATCTGAGTAACCCTGAGTTTCCATGGGTGAAAAGTTTGCAAAATATTCACTAAATTATTTTATGATGGACTTTTCTATTATCCAGAAATGCTGCTAGCATTTTCTGTAGTAGTATATCTCGTGTCAGCTCATGACTTGCCACAATGTTGTTTAACAGACTCTGTAGGAGGTTAATAGATGGCTTCCAAAAGGTTGGCCACTCCACAATATTTATCCACCTGTTATTGCCAGGTTTCTTGAACAGTTTATTGCCAAATACTCACTTGTAAATAACGAAGACTTTGACTAGTGCTTCCAAGCCTAAATCCTTCCCTTCTTCATGATTTAGACAAAGAAAAGATGTCATCATGCTTTTCTGAAACCAATATTCTTCTGTGCTGCAATTCTTCTGATTATGATTTTTATTTGCAGCAGGTTGTGTTCTTAAAAAAGGCTAGCATAGGTAACAAATGCCTTCTTATTCCCTTGTGCTGGATTATTTGGATTATATGGATAAAATAGGTCCTACTACTTTGGTATTTGAAAACAGTCTACAAAAATGTATTCTGTCTGCTAAAAAAAGGCTATGATTATCTTGAATGTTTACAGCTTGATTTTACAGCCAGGGAATCTGTGGAGGGTACTACTCATTAAGACACCTGTTGCTGAGCATAAAGCAAATAAGAATTRTTCACAGTAAATAAGAGAGGTTTTGAAAATTCCCATTCTATATAGGGAAGATATATATATCCCACTCTATAAGAATATTGTATCTGTATCTCTACAGTCAGGATATTCAATGCAAGACAGGAAGGTCAGCTATTCAGTTGTTACTGCATTTCATATATATTAAGTGATAAAAGTAAATAAATTCCTTATATGTTCAAACCCCCTAAAACTTCAAAGATAAATAATGCATAATAATTTTTACTGTGATAAGGTACATATGTGCCTTTTTTTTTAATCTCTTCCATAGATTTAAACTATTTCTATTATAAATTAGTAATACATAATGAAATTACTAAAATGTTGCATTTTACTGAACTAGAGAAACAGAAAGGGAGTGACTCAGAACAGTTAAGCTACTTTCCTACACTGAATTGTACTGTTAAGGAATTTTCATTGAATCTGTGGACACATTATCCTCATGGATTTCTGACTCACCATGGCAACCACATTAAAAAAAAAAAAGTAGTTTAATAAAAGCAATTTCACTTGAATTTTCTGTTAAAATATAACATACCTAAGGGCAGAGAAATAAAGATATGACAATACATATGTTTTCATGCACTGTTTACAATTAATATATAATTCATAACTTCATTATGGGTTATTTACAACTTTATGATAGAACTGATGAGCTATGATTTCATTCACTGGGATGTTCTGACTTTTTTGAATTTTCCTGAACCAAAATTGAAAAAAGATTTTTACATCTAAATAAATCACTGTGTGAATATATTGGAAAATATCAAAACCTTTACTTTCCACATGTTTTAATAGTTACATAGTTGATATCAGAAAATTTCACTATAGAGCATTAGATGGAAATATTAAATATTACATTGAATTTATATAAAATATATGACAAGTTAAATCTGAATGAGTATGTTTTGAATGGGGTTTTTTTTCCCCAAAAAATTGGAATCAAAGGTTACTGTTGTCAGAATCAATATTATTGTAATGCTCATACATCAAATAATTTTAAAAATATTTCTCTTTTTTATGAAAAACATTTAATTTAGCAAAACTGTGCTTTATTCTGGAAAAAGTATTTCATAAAAATATTTACAACTGTTCTATTTATGGGTTATTAGTAACACAAAGCTGAGAAGGATCATGTAATAGGACATTGCCTCTTCGAGGAACTTAAAATAATATGAGATTTTGATTTGTTTGTTTGTTTGTTTTACACATACCCATTGTATTTTTTTTTTTTTTTAAAATAATGAATGAAGAGGAGTCTCTTGCTTTTGAATACTCAAAGCAATTATGGGGGCATACATACAACTAAGTTGAAGAGGTCCATGGTGTGGCTACTCAAAACCTTGTTTTGGGTGGTGGGAAATATATCTTATATATAAAATGAAGAATTTAGTTTTAGTTCAATTGAAATCTTAACAGTCTAATCAATAAATTATTTGTYCAGGAAAGAAAAAAAAGAAAGAAAAGAATACATTTCAGAAAAAGTTTCATAACAATAAAGTTTAAATTATTATAGACACACTTTCTTGTATCTACCGTTTCCTCTGGTGTGATGCTCACCCTCCCACTGCCCCTCAGGATCTTCTGGTCCTGAATTTGCTATATTGTTCTACATATGGTGTATGTTTGGGTTTTTTTGTTTTGTTTTGTTTGGTGAGTTGTTTATAGTCCTAGGGTCTCCAGTATAACCCTGTGGCCTTTTTATTATTATCCCATACCAGTACTCCTCTACCCTGCATCCTGGGCCCCCACTTTCAAGGCCCTTTCTATCATACCAGACCTATTTGCATCTAACCTACATTTTTATGTTAACAGTGAATATTTCTATCCACACAGATTACCAACTTGTTACTACTATCTGTATAAAAATTGTGGTTATGCCACACAATTGTATAAAGCTAAGCAAAGTGAAACAAATGAGATAATAACTACTTGGTCATTAGAAAATTGCTGTTACAGCTAAACAAGCTAAAACAAAGCTCCAGGCAGGCCAAGAGGAGTTCAGACGCAGCCTGACGAGCCTCAGCCCAGTTGATGGAAAGCCTCTGGCCTGTAACTAGCAATGGCAATGCTACATCTACTGGGCTAAAAGGTTCCAAGGCAAGGTGACGCCATCTGGCTTGCTTCCTCTCTGCTCAAGGGCTAGCTTTTATTAGAAGAAGTTGGCTGGTACCAAACCACGTAACACTTGATTCTGGGTCTCCTCATGGTGCCAAATGGTACCCTACTGGCAGCATACATTGCCATTTTGTTCGAGTGTGATTTTCAGCTCAAATTATGCAAAATAAAATGTGAGGGTTGTGTGGAAGACCACCAGAGTCCCCATTTTTTTAGTTCAAAATTCAGTGTACATGTTGCTCTATGCCATGGGGTGTGACGTGATCATGAGGAAGGAGAATTTAAAGAGCTACTTAGGCAAAGCCTAAGTAGTGTTGGAGGACAGAAGAGGATGAAGGTGATTCATTTTCCTCCCCTTTTAAGGGCAGCCCATGGACTCCCCACAAATGTATTCAGGCTTCGTCTTAAAAGAGTTATTTTGGGAAGGGGTGGTTAGCCAAGGAATCAGGAAGCAAATTAATGTTCAATCAATGTGGATGATTAGGGGATGAATGCTCAAGCTTCTTTAACTGTGTAGACATATCCATGGGTCTAAATATAAGTTCATGTATCTTCACTTTGAAATGAAGAGCTCTGAAGTTTTGAAAGTGTCTGTATAGTAAACACTTTGTTCCTCTCTCCACCTTTTAACACCTTTCTTAGCCAACCAGTGCCAGACATTTTACGTATTTAGTGTATCAAATGTGACAGTATTATTAAAATTACCCATACATTCCTATCCAGAGGTCCATAAATAATTTCAATTATTGATTTTAATGGTGCACCTGCTCCAAGTTATTGCAATGCCATTAATGACTCATTAATGTGCATAGATTTCCTGCTGATACCAGCTGAATATTTCCTGTAACATTACAAAATAATCAGGAAGACAGGAAAAAATGTGTGTACATTTCTTTCCATTTTAATGAATGCAGTGCTTGTTAAATACATTGTATTAGCAGAACTAGAAAGGACTCTATCAAATGTGTAGCTGTAGGTGCATCATCTTTTATTATGTTATTAATGTTAATAGTAGAAGACAATCTGCTTAAAAGCAATGACACTGGATAGCACTCTGGAAGAAGGGCCATTTGGTTAGAATTGCTTGATTAGAGACATTGGAAGAGCACAGAGGCTTAGTGATAAAAAAAAAATGAGGAAGACTTTCCTGAGATGTATATCTTGAAGGACTTGAAAGACAAAAATTTCTTAGCAGTTAAAGACAATAACACTGCAGGAAATGCTAGAAAAAACTAACCTAAGGGAACACTAAGAACTAGATTACCTTTTACAGTGTGCCATGGCAAATCCTTGTATCGTTGTTCCCCAGTCGTCCACACTGAAGGGAGTTCCTGTAATGCATTATGTTTACTATATCTCCCCCGCATCTTTTGTAGATACATAATTACACACTTTCAACTGAGAACAGGAAAGCACATCCAGGTCTAGTTGTGCAAGATAACTCTCAGGTAAAGAGTGCAATAAGTACTATGAGGTACTAGGAAAAAAATACTTCCCCTCCCCCCTGCCCCTGCTTCCAAAAAAGTAGGTGAAGTTAAAATTACACTAGGACATGGAGGTAAAAACAAGCTCATGAATCTGTCACATGCTTGCAAGCCAGTGAGAACTTGAAGATTTGAAAGCCAAGAGAGGGGAACAGAGGAATTTGGGAATTGACTTGACAGAATCATTTTAATTGGGAAGACTTCAAAACAAAATTTTTCAAGTATAAGAGGAATAACTGTCTTCCATCATAGGTAGTTCAGCATTAAATCGAACTACTTGCAAATCCCTAATGACACTTGTCATTTTTGTAGTGTAGCCAGTTAGTTATTATGACAAAGAATGTCAATCTACCCAGGAAAAGCAATTTCTTTATTGCAGGAATCAATGATCAAAACTTTTTGGCCTATGTTGTATAGGAACTTAGGTTAACAAAATGGTTTGACATGTAAGGCTATCAAACCATCTTCCAGAAAATTATTTCAGGAGTTGCTTTTCCTCTCTGTTGAACCAAATAGTATGTACTAAATGGCTGCTTTTCTGCACTCCGCAACAAATGTGATTGTTCATTTCCTGAAGTAGATTTAACATATAATTTCTTTGCTAAATTATAATTCTTTCACAAAACAATGGCAAAGTTTAAATCTGGCATGCATTCTTTACAATGAGTTCTATGGTCTGKTTTTTTTGTAGAATTATCATATACACCATATAGAACACAACAGTCAGCAATCTTTCCCCTAATACTTTAGCACACTTACCAAAAAGTCATGCCCAAAATAGCGAGGCTAATTTTAGGATAAAGGAAATTTATTTAGATATTTTATCTAAAATCTAACAGTGCAAGAAGCACATTGTAATATACTAGCAATGGAGATCTTACTGATTTTTAATATATTTGTCTAAGATTTAAATTTTGACAGTTCTTTCTCTCATATCTTTCTCATGAAGTAGTGAATTTGCCAGGAGGAGTCTGCAATGATGAATTGTCTTACAAAGATACTTTTCCACTAAGCTAGTCATTCACACAAGTAAAAATTCTTATGCAGTGATCTCACTGAATTCCTTTTCCTGCTATAGTTTGTTCTTCAAAACAATGTAACTTCTAGTAATTTTCATTGCAATGCAGTACACAGGTAGCCGTATCTGAGGACATTTAAGTTATGAACATCATGAAGACATTTCACTCAAAGAAAGGAGAACATCAGGAAGCTGCCTTTGACCATCATTAGACTGAATTAAGTTTCCATTTAGTGTCAAGAAAGAAAATGTCCTTAATCCACTAATTCAGCATGAACATTTCTATTAACTGATCCTCTCAAACTGTAGCAAATGCCATGCTATACGACTTCATAACATAATGCATTCCAAGCTCAGGAAAATACTTCTGATTTGGAAAAAGCTTTAGCCTCTATATCTACCATTCACTGAAGTGTCTTGCAATGTTTTTAGGGATACTAAAATGTGCTTGTTTTTTTGGGTTGGTTTTTTTGTTCGGTTGGTTGGGGTTTTGGGGGGTTTTTGGTGGTGGTTTTTTTGGGTGCCCCCCTTCCTCCCCATAACTTGGTACCATTTTGCTTGGTTTATCTGAATCCTATGTCATTGTTTTTCATGTGACTTGGATCCTGTCAAATTCTAAACCTTAAACAATCTGAACTTGTCTATATATACTGAAAACATTTGGAAGTCAGTGCCCTTTTGATTATTTGCACAAGTCTGTAAATGGCATTATTTAATATATTACTTTTCACAATACATATATTGTATTGATTCACAATTTTTTTTTCTCAGGGTCGGTAAAGGTAATATTCTCAAAAGAAGTTTAGATAATTTGTGTTATGGGTGACAGTATTTATATAAACCAATTCAGTTTTAGATATATATCCAGAACTGAATGTTTTCATAATCTACATTTCACTTGGCAAGATTGACTGAAATCCTGTAAAAGTAACTTCTCTTTTTCATGAGATGAAGGTAATTCAGAAATGAACCAGATATTTAATGAAAAATATTGTACTATTTTTGGACCTTCCAATGTTTGTTTATATCATCAATGCATTACATCATAGAAAAAATTACCCTAAAATGATTACTGGGATGGGATTCACCAGTTGGAATATAGCTGACTATAGGAAAATATAAAGTAGACCTTTACATCTGAATTTTCAGCATAGACTCACTTATAGTCAATAGAGGGCAATGGAGAGCAGAAAACATTTCTCCTGTCATAAAATAGATGTCTAAAACAGATAGTGTGAATTATTCCCTAAAAGTGATTATTTCTCTCCCTTGAGTACAAAAAGAAGYCTGGAGTGGTTAGCTGATAAATATCTAAAGCTAAATGAGTTGAATCCTACTGTAGATGTTTAAAGACAGATACTTCAATATATCCGTATGAATAAATATTACACTTATAAATATGGATACTTATTTATAAGAATATCATTATTGAAAGTAATGACATTAATCATATAACCAACTCTGCAATGAAAAAGACCTTTAAGACTGGACTTAATTGTCTTAGTAGAACTACCTGATAATAATAATTTGATATGCTTGCTCACATTGAGTTGAATCTTGACATCTCACTGAAGTAAATGGGATTACTAAATAGAGTAGCACTGGTCTTAAGTAAGAAATTCTGGACTCTTTAGAAATTCTTAAACTTTAATGAGACTTATGTGGGCTTTAAGATTTACATCCTCTAGAATCTGTAAATTTCTATCCATATACCTACAGTTGAGTTACTTCATGCTCAGTTCTTTACTTTGCTGAACCTAAAATGTTAGCATTCATATTTTATTGATCTTTGGCATTATTACATATTTCAATGTTTTGTTTTGTATTTTCTTATATAGTATGTAGTGATCTGTTTTCCTTTAACAGAAACATATCTCTCTGATCCAGGAAGTTGCTCTTTTACAATAGACTGATTATAGGTGAGGTAACTTGTAAGAAAAAAAAAAAGTTCAAACTAGAATTGATGGCAGCCAGTAAATCTGTTCTTTTCTGCATTAGCGTGAAACACTGAAACGAGATATTTGGAAGTATTTTTTTTAATGCTTTCACAAGACACATAATGAGTTTGTCTTTGTGGAGGGTTAACCTCAGCTGGAGGCCAAACTCCCACCTAGATGCTCTTTTACTCCCCCTCCTCAGCAGTAGAGGGGGAGAAAATAGGATGAAAAAGCTTGTGGGTTGAGATAAAGACACGGAGATTGCTCACCAGTTACCATCATGGGCAAAACAGAGTTAATTTGGGAAAATTAATGTAATTTATTTCCAGTTAAAATAGATTTGGGTTGTGAGAAACAAAGACAAAAAACTTAAAACGTCTTCCCCCTCACCCCAGGCTCAACTTCCCTCCTTCATTCCCAGCTTTTCAGCCTCCTCCCCACCCTGCTGAGCRATGCAGGGGGATGGGGAATGGCAGGTTGTGGTCAGCCCATAATAGTTCCCCTCTGCTGCTCCCTCCTCCTCACACTTTTCCCTTGCGGCAGTGTGGGTCCYCTCCATGGGCTGCAGTCCTTCAGGAAATATCCATCTGCTCCAGCATGGGGTCCTCCATGCGCTTCAGTCTGGATATCTGCTCCGGTATGGTCCTCTCCAGGGGCTGCAGAGAAATACCTGCTCCACTGTGGGACCTGCAGCGTGGATATCTGCTCTGGGACCTGGAGCACCTCCTCCCTTTCCATCTACTCTGACCTTGGTGTCTGCATAGTTCTTTCTCTCCCATTTTTCTTACTACTCTCTCACATAGCTGCTGCACAGCATTTTTTACCCATTCTTAAATATGTTGTCACAGAGGCGAGCCCTCTGCTGCTTCTCACTTTCCCTGCCCCCCCAGCCCCTCCTCCTCTGGCCTGTAGCACCACCATCTTGGCTGAGGGGCTCAGCTGTGCCCTGCGGTGGGTCTGTCAGAATCAACTGGAACCRGCTGTGTCCAGCTCGGGGCAGACCCGGCCTCTCCTCACAGAGGCCACCCCTGCAGCCCCCTCCACTGCCAACACCACAACACCTACACCCAATACGTAAACATGGACATAAACATGCAGGAACATGAAAAATTAATTGTAATTTAATATAACATGTTTGGTAATGGAAGATGATTACTCGGAATATAAATTAGTTGACTGACTAGAGTTGCAAAAGTAGATTTTACTTTTGTTATTTTGTTATATTAGGAGTTTTATTAAAAATATATATTTGACAATTTAATTCTGATTAGCGAAGTATGATTTTTAGATTAATCTTTTTCAGAAGGTGGAGTGTTAAACAAATCTTTTAAATACATCAGGTTTCTGAATAATAAAAAGGATAAACAGCATCCTAAATCCTTCCCAATAAAAAACATTAATCAGAGAACTATGTTTAAATGATTTTCCACTGTCAAGAACTGACAGTTTTAATGGTGGTGTCAAGGCAGTATCTCCATCTACAAAAGGCATAAATCTGGAGTCTGGGAGAAAAGGTAGCTACAGGTATGTACCAAGAAGTATTTGGTTTTGTTGTTTCTTTTTCACAAGGGATGTTGGACAATAAGAAACAGATATCATCATATTAACAAACTAAATTCTACCAGGGAACACTTCCAGTAGAAGATTCCATTATATAGATAATATTGCTAACCTGTTCAAATGGTCCAGTGATGGTTTTGACCAAGGGCAACTAGAATTTTCCCCAAAATTTCTTGGTCATGGATTCAAAGTTGGGTTAATACTGGTTATACATACAAACTGGGGGACAAGAGGCTGGAGAGCAGCCCTGCAGAAAGAGATCTGGGATTTTGGGTTGATGGCAAGTTGACTATTGACTATGAGTCAACAGTGTGCCCTGGCAGCCAAACGGGTCAACTGTGTCCTGGGGTGCACCAAGCACAGCATAGCTAGCCGGTCAAGGAAGGTGATTGTCCCACTCTACACTGCACTGGTGCAGCCTCACCTCGAGTACTGTGTGCAGTTCTGGGCGCCTCAATATAAGAAGGACATCAAACTATTGGAGTGTGTCCAGAGGAGGGCGACCAAGATGGTGAAAAGCCTCGAGGGCAAGATTTACGAGGAGCGGCTGAGGTCACTTGGCTTGTTCTGCTTGGAGAAGAGAAGGCTGAGGGGTGACCTCATCACAGTCTACAACTTCCTCAAGGTGGGCAGCAGAGGGGGAGATGCTGATCTCCTCTTTCTGGTGATCAGCAATAGGACACAAGGGAATGGTATGAAGCTGTGTGAGGGGAAGTTCAGATTGGACATTAGGAAAAGGTTCTTCACTGAGGGGGTGGTCAGTCACTGGAACAGGCTCCCCAGGGAAGTGGTCACGCCACCAAGCCTGTCAGAGTTCAAGGAGTGTCTGGACAACGTAGTTTTAGGTAGTCCTGGGAGGAGCAGGGAGATGGACTTGATCTTTATGGGTCCCTTCCAACTTGAGATCTTCTCAGATTTTATACTTATCATAAGCTAAGGACTGTTCTAAATAGACAGTCTTCATATTCACACCTTGTTCTGGAGACAGTTTAGGAGTTTGTGTGCAGACCAGTCCATAGTCTCAGAGCCAAAGATCTGTCCCAAACAAATTTAATTTATTRTCGGAGACTCAGTCTTTCGCTTAGTTTGTGTATTACAGTCATTCTGGCCAAGACAATTCTATCCATACACTGAACACATAACTGTAATAATGAAAATCTTCTCAGCTAACTTTAGTCAGCCAAAAGTCAGTTGTATAGGATGGGATTCATGTGCCTAAAGATAAATGTCTAGTGCAATTTGAGATGCCCTACCATATCCTGTGTGGCCTCCCGCTGCCACTTCAGAAGGATGTATGTCTCTTATCTGTCCTGTGTCTCATCTGTCCCGTGTCTCATCTGTCCCATGAGGATGTCTCAGGTACTGGAGAACTTCTAAGAAGGGAGTAGATTTAGGCAAATAAATTACAGATTTACAGTATCTGAATAGCTTTGTAGACTCCAAAGACTCAATTAGACTCAATTCATTGTCCACAGGTAGGAACCTTGTTCCATGTGAAATGTCCTGGCCAATAAAAGCTTTTGCAAAGAACTAAAATAAATGCCACAGCACATCCGAGAGACCTCTTTACACAGTAGGTGTGTAAAGTTGGACAACCGAATGAAGCCCTGATGACTGGAAATCCAGTGACTAAATGAGTACCGAAATGCCAAATGTGCATGCAGACACCTAAAATTAGCAGTGAGTTGAATCATACACATATTTTAAGCCAGCTGTTTGGGCTACCTGTATAATCAAGGGAGAGATTCTGGCATCTCTAGAGAGCAATTCATTGCACCTCTCCTAGGGATGCACGTCTCTCAGTGATTGTCTGGAAGTGCTTCTTTCTGCTGAATAGAATGTGGAAGAAGAAGTCTAGCTTAGACTAGTGAGCTAACATAAACTGAGAGATTAAATCCCATTCCAGGTGCCTAAGGAAGTGTGGACTTTTCAAAATCTAGGGTTTATTTGCCTAAACACAGGTGCCCAGTTTTATCTGCCATTTCCTAGGTTATATGACAGATATCGCACAAGACCTATGGTAGACCTGAACCTTTCTGAACTGGCAGGTGGTAATCAAGATAGCCTAGGTTATACTAAATTGTATTAGATGCCAATATTTAGGCAACTGAATTGATTCCCTACAGTCCATTTAAATTTGTTTAAATACTCAAGGTTATTTTTTAGAGCTGACACTAGTTCATTTTTATGATTGCGGTCCAGTGTCTAGTCTAATGTTTTCATCTACTTGAGCACAAGTAATGATTATTAGGAACTGCCAATGTAGGGAATAAGCAAATCTTCATAGGAGAAAAAATACATGAAGTAGTACTTAATACTTACCCCAAATTGCATTGCTGTCATTCTTTCAAAATCAAAACACCTTATAAAGGTATAAAAAACATATTCTCTAAATTTAAGAATTTTTAGGGATGCTACTTGTCCTTCAGAAACCCAGATGAGATTATTTTAAAAAGTCACAACAGTATTTGGGTCAAGTACTTTTTTTTTTTGTATTTTTATAGTCATTTGGGATTCTGTCTTGACTTAATAGTCTAATATTTTACTCGCATCAGTACTATCACTGTAGTGTGGGTTGCAAGAAAGATTTCAGAAGATTCATCATTAGTGAATCACCAAAATTGCTATGACTTGTTTAGATGCAACAAGATGCTGAATATTTGGACTGATTTTGGGTACCATAGGTAAGTCACACAGATCTTTGTTCTATTTTTGAATAAAAGTTCAGGACCTGAGAAAGAAAGGAAGTTGCATAACTGTGCTGCTCATCTTTCAGCTAAATTCATTGAGGTTTTCTTGTTGAAATCCCAAAAAAAGGGACTTACATAGGAATATGATGATTAAGTTGTGGAGGTGGCATTCATACTTCCAAGGAATACAGAGATCTTTGAAAAAACTCTATACTGAAATTCTCTAGTACCTGTGCACCAGATTTTGCCACTTTTGCAGTCAACAGCAAATAGCTATCCAGATAGTCCTCATGAAACTAGTAAGACGTGGTGTAGATACAGCTGTGTAATCCTGACCTCTTTTAGCAAGTTTTAGTTCATGACAGTTAACACAAAAAACATTTTTCCTTTAGCATTTAACTAGTTATTCTGATTGATATTCTTAGAGCCTATTTGATCATCTTTGAACCTTCAGTTTATCAGTATTTATTTTTATAATGCATTGGAATATTTGTTGTCCCTTAAAAAAAAAGTAATTTTTCTTAGCATAGTGGGGAAGGAATTATGTACAAAAAGCTGATTAGTAGTCTTGGTAATTACCTTTTATCTTCTTTGCATAAACCAAAATTATTTTCATTTGTATTTGATTTAATACCATTTATTAATTAGTAATGGGAAATTCTGTTGTGATTAGTTATAACATTTCTCACTCCCCTTTTCCTTGTTCCTTGTTCCCTCCCTCCCCCCTTTCCTCCTTCCTTTCTTCCTTTCCTTCCTTCCTACCTTCCTTAAAGAGCTGTCCTTAAATGTTCTAGTGACGTGAAGTAAGAACAGAGCTGTGGCTCCTTTAACAGTATTCCTTTCTATTGGAAATAAAAGAAAATGGGCTTTTTTCTTTTTTTTTTTCTTTTTTTTCTTTTTTTTTTTTTTTTTAGTTAAAGAAAATAATCATTCCAGAATGCCCCTTCATCTATCATGGGGGTATATATAATACCGCAAACAGCTAATACAGGATGTCAAGGCAACAGGAATAAAAGCAATAGAAAATTCAGTTGAGATTGCTTCTGCTTCTTGACACAGAACCCACAGGACAGAACATTCTTTCTATAAATAGCTTGGTGAAGTTAGCTTTCAGTTTTACTTAAAACGCCTTAACAACTCTTTCCGTAAAAGCTTTAATGCTATTCCTTTTATAGCAGTAAAGTAGGTATTGTATTATGTTATCTGCACTATGCATGAATTTCACTCTACAAATTCAAATATATGTATGGTTTTTTCCACATATATAGACAAAAATAAACAGTGAACATGTAAATGCCCCCTTTATGACTGTTTTGGTTACTGTCCGCTGTAAACAGTTCAAAAGTAGCAGCTATTTGTTTCAACTCTCTTTCCATGCTTTATTGTCATAATGCTCCTTTCTAATTACAATTCTAGAATGTTTTGAAGTGTATAGTACCTCTATCTATCTATCTATCTATCTAGGAAGAAATATATGCAAGATAAGTGAGAGTATAAAGAACTCATTAATGTGGTCAGAGAAGCACTATCAAAAAATATGATATATTAATATGAAGTACTATACGGCAAAACAATTTAATATACTTTATGGGTATTTACTGCATATATTTGTGTTACTAATCTTGGTCTTATAGGGTCTACTTACCCAAGTCTTCTTGAATATTCAACCCTGAGAACTATATCCAAACTTTCATAATTAGAACACTTCTGTTTTTAAAGCTCTGTGCCTGCCAAGCCTAATGGTCAAGTTCAGATTCTGTTTTGTATATGTAAATATACGTAAGTATTTAAACTGCTGAAAATGTAGAGCTGGTGTACAGATAAAGCACTGTATTGCATATTATTTAAGCATCAGAACAGGAAAAAAAAAAATTGTTTTTGGTTGTCTGTGTTGGAACTATAGAGTCCAGAGTCTTGAAATAAGTCTGTTGTCATTTAAATTGTACTACTCCTTTGGCTGTCTTTGAATATAACACTCTTATTTACCAGTGTATACTTTCTTACAAGTCTTCAGAAGAGATAGCATATTTGTAAAATTTACTAATAATGACATATACAAGTTAGCTTTTTCAGTCATCAGGTGAAAGAACAGAACTGTGCAGCACCATAAGCTCTTTTTTGGCTGTTTTTCAAACTGACAATTGCCTAAAATCTGGAAATGTGTTCTACATTTGTCTCACTCATCACATAAGAGTGAGTTGTCGTAAAATTGTACCTAATGGACAAGAATACCACAGCTCACAGTCAGTTTGTTTCTACAAGCCTTACAGAATTCACTCTGTTTCAGTTTCAGAGATTTCTGTATGAACCCATATTGAGACAATGTAATATTTTTATAATTTATATCAAAACTACTTCAAAGCTCTTCTTTCTGCAATTCATCCTCTACATTAGGTTACATAAAGATGCACAATTCCTGGAAAAGACCAGATGAAAAGCCCCCATCCCATGGTGACCACAGGTTTATGTTCCAGTAGCCTCTGGAAAAATGAACACAAAATTTATTACTACACATGGTTTTAACAGAGAGGTTATTTAGGAAGAGATAAAATGAATGAAGGAGTTTGAAAGGACCAAAGAATGGGAGGAGATAAACAAGGCAGGTGATGTAAAGGTGAAGTTAAATTAGTCCATCAAACATGGCTAAGACTTAAACCCCACAGACAATCTGCACAAGGCATGAAGAAGTACAGTCAAAAAAATTAAGGAAATAATTCAATTGTCCAGGGAAATTTTTTTCTCGTCTGCTTTTTCCTGACAGATAGAACTTCTTTCTGCCTACTCTTTGTATTCTTGCCCTAAGTCCACACAGGAAAGGTATTTGGATTTTGGTACTTCGCTATGTACAAGACTGGAATACTTCTTTTTCTTGGTTTTAATGTAGGCAGCTTGAAAAAATGCTGATCCATCTTTTGGCCATCTGTAATCCCTGCTTGGATTGCCAGTGCTCCCTATTGTCTGAGCTCTTTGGAGGACCCCCCATTTACATCCATCTTCTGCAGAAATAAAGTCCAAGCAGATTCATGTATTGTTATTGTTGAAATAATACATACAGACAGTTTAACTACCCAAAGATCACATGAAAAAATGGTTCATTCTTATTTTTGACCATGAATTTTCTTTATAAATATATCATTACATTTATTTATGCATTCTGAAGTCAATGAATTCATCCAGTAGTTTATATTCCCTCCTTTATTATATTTCATTTTTGTTTAAAGGCTCCTATACATCCTTTGTCTCTCTGATATTAAAGATACTCACAAGGACAGAGAAGTTGTTGAAATCAATAGGAGTAAACAGAGTACATTACTATTGTGATATCATTGATGCTAACTGCATGGAAGGAAGTACTTTGTGTCAAATAGTTGGTCCAATTCAGTTTTGCCCATTCTCCAGGAATCTTGAACTAGCTGGATTCTGCTAACCTGTAAGAGTTCACTTTTCAGACCCTACAAACTCAGAGTTCTTTCTGAATTACACAGAAAATAACATGCAGGTACTATGTACATGACAGAATCCAAAAAAGCAGATTAAACACGTATTATTTTAATAGATTGTATCTATTCTGTGCACTCTTTCTTGTTCTTAAAATCTGTAACATAGTACACAGTAATCATCTTTATTATCAACTGAAAATATTTTTGCTTCTTAATCCCTCTGCATAATGAGCTATAAAAATTATAAAGATAGACATTTTCAAGTGTAATGTAGCTGTAACTGCAACTTTTGAAGCTTGTTACTTTTTTTTTTTTTCTTTCGAGTTCCAGATGCTTATTTTTAAGTTGAGTTTGGCCCAAGGTATCCTTTCTTGGGGAGCTTTTTGGGGATACACATTCTAGCTCCTTGTCTGCAGTCACACCAAACGTGACTATGCCAACTACATACATCCTTCTTGACTTAAGCTATAGAGCAACAAATATAATGAACAGACTTACTCATTCCTAGATGCAAACACTGAGCTGCGAGCTCTGAGCTGTTATACATTTCTAGAACAAACCCATACATTGGGACAGGGCAGTGATGGGGAATTATGTCATAGGAAGCTATTTAGGCTTGTGAGCATTTTCTGGGATGCTCAGGATATAACTGACGTCACACAGAGGTGAAGTCAAATTGATGATTTCTTGCCTGCAGGAGCAAGATCATTTTCTAAATTCTGAATACTTTTTATTGACCAAAAGTAGTCAAAGGCTCTATAAGTATATAATTTCTTTGTATGATATTAGCATACAGTGGGCAGACCCATCACACTTTTTCTCAAAAAGGCCATTTTAGTAATCTCATTTTTTTAAGGAGCTAGCTTATTCTTTGTCAACACCAAATTCTACACATAAACTGCATCTAAATTTTTTTAAAGCCATACACATATTCTCAGTGCACTTATAAATATTTTTAAATACTGGGTCTTTTGTCAGTTAAAGGATGAAAGAAACCAAATTTTCCTAAATGCCATACACAATAGTATCAAGCAATAATTGTCTTTTAAAGAAATAGGATTCTAAATTTTCCACATCTGCCTGTATTTTTTTATATAACTTGTTTTCTGTCTTAAAAAAATAGCTTTAGTAAAAACAGAATAAAAACAAAGCCACATACAATTTGAGTATAGTTTATTTAAAATTTACATTTTGATGAAAATTATTAAAACTACAGGGCTTTTAATTTAAAAATTCTTAGAAAGTTCACATTTTTTCTCCTTATCATGAAAACCCTACTCCAATTAGTGGAAAATTAACAGAAGAACATGTTTTTCCTCCTAATTTTGTCACGTTTTATATACTCATCTGCTTTCCAAGTACAAACATACTTTGTCCACTACTTACTTATTTACTTATTTATTTAGTTGTCTGAAAGTGTGATTCACCACTGACTTTGAGGAGCTCAGGATCAGGAGTTGAGCCTGTTTTAGGACACCTCACAGCTCATGTACTTTCATTCTTCAGATTCTTAGGATTTCTATTAATTTTTCTAAAGTTTCAGATTTTCTTTAATGTTTTCCTAACCCATATAGTTTCCAGATGCTTTCTAGAAATACTATATCCAATATGTTCTTTTGTTGGGGAGAGGCAGTAGATTTACAAGTTGGTAACACATTTTTAGTCATTTCTCAAAATCGTCACAGTTTCTATTTGAACAGCCTGTTATTGAATGACTCAGGTCAGGTTTTAACACAGTTTATGAGAGTTTGTCATGGGAAGACTGGGTAAGGCAGCTGCTAGAGCCACTAGACCACACCGTTCAGGGACATACAATCTAGTTTATTTGCATGGTAGGATGGGTATAGCAGGTATATAGCAATCACTGTTGTGTTCGCAGGACAGTGATTGCTATCCACCTGTTATACCCATCCTACAAATCGCATCTCCAGTCCCATCTGTCCAGCTGAAACCAGTTCAAAGCCAATGACCCAGTGGAACAAGACATTCACTCCAACCGATCCATGGCCAAAGCTCAACCCCTACATGGTAGAAGTCCCTCTCCTTGGGTTTCAACTTCTGCACAACTTCTGCACTGAATACTGTGTATTATGTCACCCCCTCCCCCATGGGGGCTATTGTTTTAACTATTTATCACTTCCTGTCAACATAAATCACCAATGGCTTTGCTATTCTTATAACCCTTGGCCAATCTATTTGACTTTCTCCATCCCAGGGGCCAACTAGTGGTTACATCTCCAGTTTCTGTCACTCTCTAGGTTGCTGCCCAAGTGTGTTACGAAAAAAATGTTGTCTTTGTTATCCAGATCATACCGAGTCAGCCTCGTCAGTTCAAGCTGGGCAGATGTAGTCAGGTCTCATTTGTGTGGGTGGTACTGCTGGATGGCTACATTCAGTTACAACAGCTGATATGTCARAAGAAAGTAATACAAATGTTCCAAAAAACATTCAAAAAGTTCAGAATGCTATATGGCAATATGCATGTCTTACAGAAAACATTCAGCATTCGAAAGTTTTTTTTTATAGAAACACAACAAAAATTTTGGGAAAAACCCTGTGTCTGGTGAAATGAGGGAGAGGTTTTCTATTGATCTGGAAAAGTCCATAATTTCATCTTAGTCATTTGCCCTGAACATCTACATTACCCTTAAGATTTTGGGATTTCATAATTCCCTTTTGACTTTTTTTCTGTGTTTGTACAGAGAACAATTTATCCATGATACTCAGATTTTGATTCACTAGAGACTTTGTGCTAGTTTCTGATTTTTTAGACAGCAACAGAATAAGAAAGTACATGTTTCTATACACAAGTGATGAGCCTGAGTTTTTGCCATTGTTTTATAAGTGGATAAGAAGTTATGAAATATAAATTAACAAATACAGAGGATCACAGCCAAACAACTCTCTGCCTCTGAGGTTCAGTGCATGCAAGTTACTCATGCAAACAAATCCTCACTTTGTGAAGAAAGCAAGTTTTGTAAGGTACTTACTGTCAAGATAGGTCAATCAAGCCACAATTAGCTCTAATTAGCAATCCCACAGGCTATTAAAACTGTTTACCTTCTGTTGAGATATGCACAAAAAGGCACATAATTTTTTCCCACTTGTGAAGACATCAAAGAAAAGTATTTCCTATCTGAACCTTAAAACCAATTATAAATGAGGACAAGCCAGCAGTGGTATCAACAGAATTTAGGAAACCATTTGTATTGTTAATTGCAGCATTAGAGCTAGCTGAGGGAGTATATAACGCTATTCCTGTTAGGCTCTAAATAAAGGGTCCCAAATAAAGGTTGTTTTTTTAAATATAAAATTTCACAAGGACAGAGAAATGGACTGACAGATCTCTGCATCTCTTATGGGGTTTATAGCTATATCAATTCTTATCTCGATATCTGAGTAAAGAGGTAGAACGGTACTAAGTTTTTGTTCTTATATAAATACACAAATTAGTGGCTTTGTTTTCAAAAGGAAGAGAGTCTAGCATAGATCAACCACTTGATCTTGTCCATTTTTTAAAAAGCTAACATATAATAGAAAATTCAAATAAGAAATGAAAGGCCTAAGGAAATCCATAGTTTTCTCATCTCAGTTTTTGAAATTGCTTATAATTATATTGACTATAGAGGGGAAAGCAAGCTCCATGGAAAGCAATGAGCATGGGTTTTAGAACTTACAAGCCTACAAGCCACTTTGCATTAGAACTGAATTTAGGAAAAAATGAAAAAGAGCATTAAATTCTTCACTGGATCAGGAAGAAATTATTGCACTAACACTTGTTTTAAGTGAACATAATTTCTTGTTCTGATTGAACTTGTCTAGCTAAGGACAAAAACGATCCAACAAGGATGTAGTCCAGAACAAGGTTTTTGCCCTAAAATGAGGCAGCATGCCACAAACATTTGTTTCGGTTTATCTGAGCTGCTAAATGTGCTTAGATGCTAGTGGCAAGAAAGAATTTTTTAAACAATTTTAAACATATCCATCAAACCACTTAAATAGTACTTAAATAGTAAACCACTTAAATAGTACTCCTCTGGATGCATGTAAGGCACTTGAATGCATCCAAAGGAGGGCAACAAAGCTGGTGAAAGGGCTGGAAGGAATGTCTTATGAGGCACAGCTGAGGACTTTGGGCTTGTCTAGTTTGGAGAAAAGGAGGCTGAGGGGYGACCTCACTGCTCTCTACAGCTTCCTGAGGAGGGGAAGTGGAGGGGGAGGTGCTGATCTCTTCTCCCTGGGATCCAGTGCCAGGACATATGGGAATGGTTCAAAGCTGCATCAGGGGAGGTTCAGACTGGACATTAGGAAGCATTTCTTTACCGAGAGGGTGGTCAAACATTGGAACAGGCTTCCTAGAGAGGTGGTTGATGCCCCATGCCTGTCAGTGTTTAAGAGGCATTTGGACAATGCCCTTAATAATATGCTTTACTTTAACTTTTGGTCAGCCCTGAAGTGGTCAGGCAGTTGGACTAGATGATCATTGTAGGTCCCTTCCAACTGAAATTATTCTATTCTATTCTATTCTATTCTACTTTAACATTTTTTTCAGGTAAGTTTACAGTCACTCATTCCATAGTCATGATAACAGATAGGTGTCACCAGAAACTTTATTATTTTTTATAATTATTTTAATCCAAATAAATGCAATGAAAACTGCTAGCAATACATTATGGCTGAGATGGGAAACTGTAATTTTAATGAAGCTTGTTATTTGTCTTTCAATATTCAAATAATGTAAAGGCATATGGTTGTTTTTTCATTACACATTTCTCTTGAAGAATGAAAAATATGAACTACATCTCTAGTTACCATACAAAAGTTATTTATTTGAAGTTTTAAAATTATTATTATTTGAGAAAAAAATATGCATAAACAAATTCACCAATATTTAGATCATCCCGATATGCATGTAGAATGCAATATTGAAGTCACTACATTTCTTTTCATCGTTTCCATAACAATATATTGGCTGGTTTGGCACTTCCTAACAGATTTGTTAGACTTCATCTAACATGATTATTTCTTTTTAATTAAAATAATACAATCCAAAGGATTCTAATACCTTATACCCCTGACATAAATGAGGTTACCCACTGTCATTTACCACGTAGCGGATTAACCTGCCTCTCTAAATGTATGCTCACCAGAAAACAGCAATCGTGTTCATGCGTTTCATCCAGCCTCTCTAAAGCTGCACAGGAGAAAAGATGGGTTTTATAATGAGACCATGAGATTAACAGATATAAGCAGACCAAGGAGGGGGGGAAAAAAAATTCCAAATCAAGCAGGCCTAAATCAAACTGCCTGACAGCTGATTACATGGAGGAAGCTCTAGGTCAGGAATTTCTGGTTATCACAGCTCAGGCAATATGGTACAAGAAAAGAAACAGCCTAGCCAGAACAGTTTAGGCTTTTGAAGGTGAATCCTTAATGCATTAATTCTACACAGAAACTCACAGGAAGTTAATGAAACTCAAAGGTGTCCACTGCTGGCATAAAAGTGCAAATCCCGCTGTTCAGACTGCTGACTGAAGTGGAATGCAATGTTACTATTTTGGTCTATATGTATTTCACTCTAAGTTTTGTGTTGGTGAAAACTAAAGAGTTCAAAGTAAATCTGACCTGAAAGCATTATATTTTCAAAGTTATCATCAAAAGCAGTATGTTTTGCTCACTGTSCTCTCAAGCCAGATTTTTGGGGTATGGACAGTAAGAACATTAAAGAAATTTCTCCTCTCAAGAAAAAATAGTTCTGGAAAGGCTTTGCACTGTGTTTTATTTAATAAGTGCTCTGGAATTCTTTGTGTTAAATGTTGTGTGTTTCATGAAACTAAATTGAATTGCACAGAATCTCTTCCTCCCTTGTATCAAAGCAGTATTTTTAAAGATACTGTAAAAAGCACTTGCTGAACACTGATCAAAGCTTCTGTAATACAAGTAGGGAAGTTATCATCACTCTCCTTTTGTGATTCTGAGGGAAATAAAGAAAATATGACTATTCAAAGCTATGACTATTGTCACAGCCAAATGATGTTCAAACTTCACAAATGTTGAATCCTTCCTTAATTCTGAGATCTGCAAGTTAAAATGGGTCTAAATAAATTCCATATCATTACCACAAATAGGGGGGAGGGAGGGGAAGATTTTTTTTTTTAAGCTAAATGAAAGGCTCAGGCCTGTTTGTAGAAATAAGGAAAAGACAAAGGAAAAGACCCAGAGTTCTCACCCTATTTTTTTTTCAAAACTAATTTTCTTCCATTTACCACCCCTCTCCTTATTTCAGTAGAGACTGTCATGCTGAGATTAATTCTGGTACTAATATATATACTTTGCAATATACTCTCTTAGTAAGTTCAATTATGAATTTAAATCTTGTAATCAAATTTGAAAATGTTAATATATACAATATAATTAGAACTACTGCCTATGCTCTGTAGTCTAGTTCTGAATTTTAAATATATGACTTACTTGCTTACCACAGAATGAGCTGTTGAGGTAACTTTGCTTTATATCTTTCAAAAAGAACTCTCAAAATATAATTTTAAAATATAATAAAAAGCAATTCCAGCTGAATTTAAAGATCCAGAAGCTTCAGCTGAACTGTTTTACAACTAAGTTGAGAAGCTGGTTAATCTAACAAGAAATCCTTGCTGATTGTGAGAGTAAGAAAATGAGGGCTGCTGGGTGGAAAAGACAAATGCTGGGGCAATTACAAGATTTCCATCAAAACTCAGTCTTGAGAGTAAAAGGCAGGGAAGAATTATGGGAGTCATCATAATAATGAAAAACAAACAGTGTCTTAGAAGTAGTATTTATTTTGTCGTGTTGGTCTAGAAATTTTTTTTAAAAAGAAGGGTTTCATATGATTTTAAAAATTATCTTTTTCACTAAATGGAACACAATTAAATAGATCTGAATACTGGTTTTATACATATCTTATATATATCATATTTCAGCCCTGTATGATGGCTGACATGCTAAATCCTGAAAAAGGGCATAAAATTGAAACACTGAAAGATTGGGAACTCCAGCAGTGCTACTGAGAGTAGTTACTGCATAATAATTTGCAAGTGAGATACTGCAGCTAACATCGCTATGTTTCTTTTTACTGTCAGTTTAGCATGATTTATCTCAAATGGTAATTGCATGTATATTATTATAATTCCACTACAGAGCTTACATGGTACCATTGCAATTTCAGTATACAAAAATAGCCAGTAAAATTCATTAACGTTATCTTTACAGTGAATAAATTATTACTGCTCAATGTTTCCAGTTATTTAATACACTTTATTAATATTTGGATTTCTTTTCTTTTTTATTTATTACCATGATACAGCTTTTTCCTACTACAGTGAAAAATAGTATGCATTAATTCTTCTAAAGAGAAGATACTGTTTTTATGGAATACTACCATGATTTACTTTCCCTGAGTAAAAAATGTAGGCTTCCTTCCACCCACAAGATTCCTTCATTCTTCAGCTGAAGAATGTTGACACATTTATAACCCTTAATTACAGTGTTATGATAGGTAAATCCATGGACTGTAGCCACAGATAAGAAAATCTGTTTCTCCTGGTAAAACAGCTTGATCTGGCCACGTAATATAATGGAGTTTTGAATCCCCGGAGCAGAAAAATCCTGGTGGTGCTACTAAGAAAAAGTAAAAATTATGAATTTGTTTGAACAACTCACTTAAATCAGCTAATGTCACTCCAAGGAGAAGGCAAGCCAAGGAATGCCATATTTGCCCTTGATGCTACAAACACTTTTGTAATCTATGTTCTTTGGCCAGATAAAACATTGTGATGGAAATTAGGAAGAAGAGGATTATATTCAAAGAACAGTTATTCAGCATCTGTTTTAGTTGCCTAAAATTAGGCTGAAGCCAAGGAACATAAATCGTAGATTTGTACTGCTGTCCATACTTTATCAATGATGGATTCACTCCCTGTGTTGTAGAAGGAAACAAGATCATCACTTCAGCATGTCCCCATGTGTTGTTTGAACATTTGGATTTTTTCAACATTAAGTGACTGATCACCCTTGATGATTAACTGAGCAGCTCCAAATCTTGCTAACCAAATCTAGCATATATGTATATTTTGTGGGGGGTTTTGTTCAAGTTTTGAATACTACTACACTTTCTAGTTTTGTTGTCACAAGGGATATTTAAATCTTTCTTCTCCAAAGAGTTTGTCTTCATAGTATTTTTCGTATATTGAAGCAGGAAGGGTAAGAACTCTTATGTCAGAACATCCTTTTAGATTACGCTCCATATAGACACAAAAGATCCCATCAAGTTTTCTACTATTAATCTGCTTATCCAAAATGAGTAAAATTTCTTGAACTGTCTTCCTAATGCTATGCATAATAAATATTGCTGCAGCATGTGTTGAATGTTTGAGGAAATAAATAATTTATTTGAACGTAATCTATGTACTTAAAAGTAGTTCCAGTAATCTCCTTAGTCAAATGTTTGTCAAAAGTAGGAAATTGTTCCATTTTACAAGATTGATGGAAAGTTTAACTATAAAAGCTCTTCTGTCTGTCTACTGTAATAAATCATTATTCCTGGATTTAAACCAATCTTTAATTACTGAGTAGTCTTTGGAAACAAAGAGCTCTTAATCATTTTAATGACAATTACATAAAAATGAATTTGCAGAAGAATAYTTTTAAGTGTTCCATTTAAGTCTGAATAATCTTGCCTTAAGAAGATRTTCAGCTCAAAATGGGTAATACTGTCACTGGCTGCTGTATGCAATAAACAAAAGTTAGCTTTAAAATATGACTATCTTTCTTCCAGTGGTACATTGATATTCAATATATATTGAAACATATCTTAATTAGCTTTTTTACATCTTTGCAGTTCTCACACCTCAAGACTCATGGTTTATGACKAATATTTCCTTAGTTGCTACCGTCAAGGTTTTTTTTCCTACCATAGGAGATTATTCTTAAGCATCGGTTTCTTTATGAGCCATTTTTTTTTTAGGTTGTTTCCCCCGCCTTCCCCAAAATGTCAGGTTTTGCAAGTGAATGAACTTCAGAGTTTTCACTTTTGCACAGAATGACAAGTCTTCAGTGTCCTTTGAATGTAATTACTGGATGGGTTGGTAGCATAAGATAATACTCCCCTTTTACTAACATGAATTATAGATGATAAGAAAATTCCTCCTCAGAGAATTTCTTTCAAAATTACTTTCAGTTCATTCATTATACAGGATCTTTCTTCAGGAGATGTGTATGACAGCTTATCCAAAAAATCTCCCAATTCCTTCTTATTTCATTTCAATAATATTAGATTCAGAAAGGGGCAATAATTATTTCAGCTGACTCTGATTAGATTTCAAATCTTAGTTATAGCCTATGGTACACATCACTGTCTCTCAGACAAACAAGGCATATGTATACTGCTATTTTGAAAACCCATTACCAATCTATTTTTTCCTATTTACTGATATAATAGTTACTGTGACCACCTTTCTGAATTTTTAAGTTATAATTTATGTGATGTTTATAATGTAAAGCATGCATGCCATCTGGATGTTTTCATGACATCCTTGAAGCTGAATCAGTCATTTGCTTAGAACAGTTGCCTCAGCATACTGACAATACTTCACAGATCACTTGAAATGTGAATGGTAGAAGTGTAGGAAATGACAGCTTTGCATCATGTTGCTCAGCTGCTCTACACTTTTGAGCACATCCTGTCTGATTTGTTGTTCAGATTTTTTTTTTTTTTTTTTTAAGCAGAGATTAAATGTTTTCTGAATTTAATGGGAATATTTGTTGCACAAATACTGTTTGGAAAAAAAAGAGAAATAAGGTCACATGCTCTTACAATTTGGGGGCAGCGGGTTAGGCAAAACTCCTGCTGATTGTAATAAAAGTTTGCCTAAGTGAGAACTTCTGAATTTAGCTTTAATAATTTACTTGTTTCCCCATTACAGTTCTTTGCAAAATGACTTAAATGCTGAGCATAACATGTAGAAATATATATTAGAAATTAATAGCTGCCACTTGTCAAAATATCTTTAGCAGTACTCATAGACACTGAAAACATAAAGTGATATGCAAAATCAATTTTTTGATGAATATTTACATGTGTGTGATGAGTTAATGTTTTAAAATGTAGAAGAGAAAGAGAAGAAATAATTTGCATCTTTTTCTCTCTTTCCTCTTGGATTCTCAGGTTGAATCCACAAATCAGAGCAGCATTCAAGAACTCAAGGTATTTTACTAGACCCACCACTTAGTAGCAAGTGGAATACTTTGAAAATAATCATTTAATCTCACTTCTAACTAATAGGCCAATAAGCTAATCATCTGGTCTGCATCTGTGAATGTCGTATTACTGGTTTGCCTTTGTGAAGAGTAGAGGGTATTTGAAAAATTAATCATCTGGAGTACTGTATTTGTCCATTAATAACAGTATCACATTTTGATGACGTTACAGACTTTTTGTACTAACTGAAGTTGCTGATGAGTGAGGCCATTCAAAGGAGATTCTTGAGTTTCATTTAGGGAAGTGGCACTCAACCTTTAACAGCTGAGGAACATGGGGCTGCTTAGGCAGGTTTCTCTGTGGATTCTTTCACACCTTTAGGTTCCCATGTCCAGTCTATTCCTTTGTGCTTTTCTCTCCTTTCCACCTATTAATTCATAATATTTTTCTCAGCAAATACCACTCTTTCAGATGTTTAACACCAGAGACACTGCACATACTGCAAGGGATTTTTCCAGAGATCTTATATGCCACTAGCAGAGCTGTATCAATCCAAGTCTTCTTTTCATTTTCCTTCTTTTTTTCCTTTTTGACACTTATGCAGCCCCTAAAACTCTGTTATAAACATGAAACTGTTTCCTGAGTGAAGTTACCTTGAGTCTATTAAGCAGCTACCTATTGGTGAGGCCACACCTGGAGTACTGTGTCCAGGTCTGGGCTTCTCTGTACTGAGAGACATGGACTTACTGGAGAGAGTCCAACGAAGGGCCACAAAGATGATGAAGGGAATGGAGCATCTCTCCTGTGAAGAAAGTCTGAGGGAGCTGAGACTGTTCAGCCTAGAGAAGGCTCAGGGGATCTCATCAATGTATATAAATACCTGAAGGGAGGGTGCAAAGAAGATCATAGAATCATAGAATAGTTTGGGTTGGAAGGGACCTTTAAAGATCACCTAGTGCAACCCCCCTGCAATGAGCAGGGACATCTTCAACCAGATCAGGTTGCTCAGAGCCCCGTCCAGCCTGACCTTGAATGTTTCCAGGGATGGGGCATCTACCACCTCTCTGGGCAATCTGTGCCAGTGTTTCACCACCCTCAGAGTGAAAAATTGCTTCCTTACATCTAGTCTAAATCTACGCTCTTTTAGTTTAAAGCCATTCCACCTTGTCCTGTTGCAACAGGCCCTGCTAAAAAGTTGCCGCCATCTTTCTTATAAGCCCCCTTTAAGTACTGATAGGCTGCAATAAGGTCTCCCCAAAGCCTTCTCTTCTCCAGGCTGAATAACCCCAACTCTCTCAGCCTTTCTTCATAGGAGAGGTGTTCCATCCCCCGAACATTTTTGTGGCCCTCCTCTGGACCCACTCCAACAGGTCCATGTCTTTCTTGTGCTGAGGGCTCCAGAGCTGGACGCAGTACTCCAGGTGGGGTCTCACCAGAGCAGAGGGGCAGAATCACCTCCCTCGACCTGCTGGCCACGCTTCTTTGGATGCAGCCCAGGATACGGTCGGCCTTCTGGGCTCCAAGCGCACATTGTCTGCTCATGTCCAGCTTTTCATCCACCAGTACCCCCAAGTCCTTCTTGGCAGGGCTGCTCTCAATCCCTTCATCCCCCAGCCTGTATTGATACYRGGGGTTGCCCYGACCCAGGTGCAGGACCTTGCACTTGGCCTTGTTGAACCTCATGAGGTTCACATGRGCCCACTTCTCCAGCTTGTCCAGGTCCCTCTGGATGGCATCCTGTCCCTCAGGCTTGTCAACCGCAACGCTCAGCTTGGTGTCATCTGCAAACTTGCTGAGGGTGCACTTGATCCCACTGTCTATGTTGTTGATGAAGATATTAAACAGTATTGGTCCCAAAGATGGAGCCAGTCTCTTTTCAGTGGTGCCTGGTGACAGGACCAGAGGCAACGGGAACAAACTGAAACACAGGAGATTCCCTCTGAACATTAGGAAACACTTTTTCACTGTGAGGGTGACTGAGCACTGGTGCAGGTTGCCCAAACAGGTTGTGGTGTCTCCCTCCTTGGAGATACCCAAAAGCCGTGTAGACATGTTCCTGTCTGGTGGCTGTAGGTGGCCCTGCTTGGGGGGTTGGACCAGATGACCTCCAGAGGTCCCTTCCAACCTCAACTGTTCTATGATTATGTGATTCTGTGGTTCATGGTAGTCTACTCTTCCCTCTCAAATGCTGTTAATTTTAATTGTTTATGTATACATTCCTAGTAGCCTCTGGTCCTTTCTCAAACTCTTCAGTTCATTTTCAGACCTAGCAGAAATTCACTCTTCCAACATAATTATTATCTGTCACAACTATAGGTGTCCTCAAATCTTCAGGGCACAAGTTTTGTCTTTAGGTGATGCCCAGCTCTGATTCAATYTGTTTTGAGGGTAGTACTGCTTCTGCACTTCTTCCATTCCCTACTTTTTTAACAGGGAAAAGGAGCGGTATTATATCACATCTGAACTGGTTCTTGAATTCTCCTAAAGGAAAGTTTTCTTTAGCATCCCCATGCAGACCTCATGAACACCTGCACAACAATGGGATATGTTAGATCAAAAGACTTCTCAACAGAAGTCAAGATCCTSCTGGGCAGGCAAGCCTATTCTGTAAGTGCAAGTTTGCACACAGAAAGAATTATGTAGGATGAACTGTATTTGGAATAATGGTCTAGAGAGGTGGTTTTGTGTGACAGCTGGATCACAAAACTTCACATAGGAAGGTTGACCAAGGAGAAGAATTTAAATAAGGTCTTGGTATATCTATTCTCTTACCAAATTGCTTCCATTCCTTTCCACAAGTCATCAGGTACTCAGCAGAATCCTACAGAAACTGACATATGACTCTGCCTCATAAATTCYCTCCAAGGCAAGCATTTAAACACACTCTGTTCAAAAATGTTTCTAACAAGTCCTCTGCACAGTTACAATAGTTGCTAGAGCTGGCATAGAGAAATGACTTTGCCTCCAGACTGTGTCCGCTTTTTTTTTCATTCCCTGTTACACAACAGGAATGAGCAGGACGTCAAGAAGAAGGCGGATGCAGCCAGAACTAACTCTAGCTATTAGGAGCCAGCTCTGTCTTGAAATTGCAAGCTAATGTAATTGCAATGTACTCTCAGAGCTATTCCCAGCCCTGTTTTTAAGTGTGAATGTGAGGATGTAGGAGGGAACTGCTGTCAAATGTGTTAAGGTTTCTACCTCAATATTGCCAGTTATATTCTGTCTATCTAGAAAGAGCATACATAAACAGTGTTCAGACACACACACTATACTATATAAATATACTACATATTTTTGCCTATTATATACACAGGAGCTAAAACCTACAAGCTAAGGCTTGTAGGCTTTGTTTAAGATTAAAATAGGTTTAAATGGTGTGCAGGTTAAAAGGGGAAGGTCCCTGTATCTCTAACATTTTGGAATCCAGTGAGTACTACTCTAATCTTACCTCTATTACTTCATTAAGTGCTTGAAGAGAAGAGTTTAAAACAATGACATATTCTGCTCCCCTTTCTGTTTTATGTTCAAAAGAGTAACTACAGGTTTTTTGAAACCAAAGAAAACAGTCAGCTGTTTACAAGTTTCATCACTTGATAGAGAGTGCAAAAATTTGAAAACAATTATTTTAATTTCCTTTTGAACCACAGCCAAGCAAATTTCTTGTTTCTTGATCTCCTCTGGGGCCCTTCTGGTGACCCTCAGTCCTCAAGTATAATTATTTCTTTCTCTCTCTTTTTATGTAGTTCAAAGTGCCTGGAATAGCGTGCAGTGGTACAACAGCTCAGCAGAATGATTCTTAGAGGACAAAACTGAGTATCTATATTGTATGCCCTCAGATGTAGCATAAGAGCATATGGGAATGTTTGAGGGTGCAAAGCTTGCCAGAAGAGTGGAGAGAACTGCAGAGGGTAGAGGAAACTAAAGTTGGTGTAATCATATTAATAACTACCCTTTTGGTGCAGCCCTTGAACCAAACTATTCTTATAACCATATTAAAATAAACTTGGACCTTCAAAGAGATGCTTGGAAAAGTCTCAGACAGAGGCAGAGAGTGAGAAAAGAAACATTACAGATGATTAAGGGTCTAGCATTTAAGCTTTCTCTGACTCTCTAAAAGATAGTAGTGTAAATATGCCACAAATGCTTTTCTTTATAATGTTTTTTAAAGTTCTAAAGATGAAGATAAGATTAATAAGATTTTTTTCCCTTTGAAACTGAAATGTTATTCCAAACAAAAATAACCACAGATGATGGATTCATTTACTTTTACTTTAATTCTTCTTTCTGAAAATGCAGCAGCAACACATATGTGTTTCCTTTATAATCAGTGGAAAGGAAAATTCCTGTCACTTAACTTCCTGAGTAATCTTAGAAACCTCTTAGTGGAAAAGCATATCTTTTTCTACTGAGTAAAAATTAAGCATGGACTTCTGAATTCCTTCTGAAACCCAAAATAAGTTGTAAACAATCTCATTCTTACAGGGTAGTACGACTGACCAAGAATGCAGAATAGCTTAGTGCCTTTGCAGTAGTAAAGGCATACCTACCTGACCTCCCATGAGGTGCTCTATGTAGGTAGATGTCAGCCGTAACAGCTATATGTCCTTTATTTAAAGCTGTTACTAACATGGCATGTATTAATTGATGCCAAATGAATTAAAGAAATTCAAATAATAGCACAGAACAGAAGTTTCTGGCTGCCAATGCACTTGTGGCTAATATTCCCCTAATAAAATTATTAAATTCAAAGAAAATTATGCATATTCTTTCCAAAATGTCATGCTATTCATTTCATATTACAAGCTTCATCAAAACCAAGTCTTGATTATAAAGCTTAATTAAACTCTCATTAGATACATGGAGAGGCTATCTTTGACTTCAAAACTATACGATATATCATAACAATTGCTTATACTGCTGTCTAGTGTACTTGAAACATCATGTATACCTATTGCCATATCTTGCATGGCTTTAACATTTAAATGTCTGAATATGGTATTTTTAAATGTTATATTTTGAAAATAAAATTAAAAAAAAAACAAACCCTGACAGTTCTGTGATCAAATTACTGCAAAATACAGTTATTTTACCTTTTTAAAATATTTATTAGAATATCTGGGCTTCCTCATACAATTTTCTTTAGGGTTTTAAGGTGTATGAATAAAAGGGAAAACAAATTTGATAAGGCAGAACCCAATATTTGTCACAGTTAAACACCTTAATGGAGTTCAAGCCTACCCTCATTTTCAGAGGTAACATTCCCACATAATTGTATTATGCACTCTTTTATAGATAAATGCACAGAACAGAGGAGGTATTTAAAAAATAAGCAGATGCCAATCTCTCAATGACATTAAGAGAGAGCAGGTTAGATAGTTACCTTTAAAAATCTTGTTTATAGTTCTGTACATTCAGGTTGCCTTTTTACAAACATCAGACTTTGTTAAAAGGTATGTGTCTAAGCTTTTTTAAACTAATTGACATCAGAAATTTCAACTTACGATGACTTCAAGTTAGAAAAAGTGTAGCTGGCAAACTGGTTAACTTACTATTGGGACCGGTACTGTTTAATATCTTCATCAACGACATAGACAGTGGGATCGAGTGCACCCTCAGCAAGTTTGCAGATGACACCAAGCTGAGYGKTGCRGTYGACAMGCCTGAGGGACRGGATGCCATCCAGAGGGACCTGGACAAGCTBGAGAAGTGGGCYCATGTGAACCTCATGAGGTTCAACAAGGCCAAGTGCAAGRTCCTGCACCTGGGTCAGGGCAACCCCCAGTATCAATACAGGCTGGGGGATGAAGGGATTGAGAGCAGCCCTGCTGAGAAGGACTTGGGGGTACTGGTGGATGAAAAGCTGGACATGAGCCAGCAATGTGCGCTTGCAGCCCAGAAGGCCGACCGTATCCTGGGCTGCATCCAAAGAAGCGTGGCCAGCAGGTYGAGGGAGGTGATTCTGCCCCTCTGCTCTGGTGAGACCCCACCTGGAGTACTGCGTCCAGCTCTGGAGCCCTCAGCACAAGAAAGACATGGACCTGTTGGAGTGGGTCCAGAGGAGGGCCACAAAAATGTTCGGGGGATGGAACACCTCTCCTATGAAGAAAGGCTGAGAGAGTTGGGGTTATTCAGCCTGGAGAAGAGAAGGCTTCAGGGAGACCTTGTTACAGCCTATCGGTACTTAAAGAGGGCTTATAAGAAAGATGGGGACAAACTTTCTAGCAGGGCCTGTTGTGATAGGACAAGGAGTAATGGCTTTAAACTAAAAGAGGGTAGATTTAGACTAGATATAAGGAAGAAATTTTTTACACTGAGGGTGGTGAAACACTGGCACAGGTTGCCCAGAGAGTTGGTAGATGCCCCATCCCTGGAAACATTCAAGGTGAGGTTGGACGGGGCTCTGAGCAACCTGATCTAGTTGAAGTTGTCCCTGCCCATGGCAGGGAGTGTTGGACTAGATGACCTTTAAAGGTCCCTTCAAACCCAAACCATTCTATTGTATGATTCTATAACTATTAAGACATTAATAAATCTCTGTTGAAAATCATCAGCGTATAGACAGTGTTTACACTGAGTAGTGTGAGTAGTGCAGATGCAAAGTGGACCTATGCCAGCTTAGGCCTGTTAAGACGTTGGCTCATGATGCCATCTGTACTTCTGTGGCTCTCCTGTTTGAAAAGAGTATGATGGACCCTCACTGCTTTTTTAATCACTGAGCTATGGTGTGTCAAACAATTTTGAGAGATTTCTGTTTCAAGACATAGCACTACCTTAAACTGACATTACTGAAGGCTTAGCTGTTATGAAAGTGAAATTGTAAATTGTGGCTATTCAAGCTGTTGTTTCCTACCCAGCATGGATTTCAATAAAATGTGGTGCATGGTCTTAACCACTCTACAGCCCTGAGGAATCAGTGACATTTGTACAGGCACGGGAGTCATGGAGAGAGACTATAAATACCATCCAATAGCAAAGGTGAGTTTGACTGAACTTTGTAAATTAAATGTTATTGCCTTTGTTAAGTTCAGTAGGTGAAGGGAAGAAAGAACAATATTTTTATTTAATTTTACCTATCCTGTCCCTTGCACTGAGTAATGTCATTGAATTAATCTTTCCTAAAGGAAGCCTGATGATAGGAGATTATATCCTTTTTAGGAAACATGAATCCCTTCCAAACTTTAGATATTTGCTCTTTCTTAGAATCATTCTCTTTCCTTGTTTGTTTGCTTGCTTTGCATTGCTCAGAACATCAGTTCATTCAAAATCCATTTTTTTTTCTTATAACTTTGCTAAATTTTCATATGGCTAGGTATTTTGTGGATCTGGATTGTATCATAACAAATAGACAAAAACACCATGAGAGAAGCATTTTAAACACAACTACAAATTCATACATAGCTGTGTTAAAATGCCTTTTTTTTTTTTTTTGGCAGCTTCTAAAGATCAAAGAGGTCCAATAGATGTGATGTTTTTCCAGTCTCCACTTTTTCACAGTTGAATATTTGGGATTCATTAATCAACAGCATGTTCTTCTTTCCTGTTTCTTTTAATTCGTGACATTATAATCCAGTATCATTGCATATTTTATGCTGGATAAATTACTAAATATATCTAAATTACTAAATTATATTTACAATAAAGTAAATCATATTACAAAATTATATTTACAGTCATGAGATTATGTCTACAAACTCACTAAGTCACTAAATTGTAATTAAAGTATATACCAAAATGAATATCCATAGCCTGATTGATACTAGATAATATTATTCCAGGATTTGCACTAATATTCTCTTATTGTCTTTCTTTTAATCTTTTCTTCTAGAAATTACTTGAGGCAGAAGCTTTATATTGTTGATTTTAGATTGTGTAACAAGTTACAATATTTAACAATATAAGTCCTATAATATATGTACTGATTTGTTGCCTATGCTACAATCTGTTCTGCTCTTTCTTGGGCTCCAGTCTTTGTGCTAGTTCTTGCACTACTGTCTATAGGCATCATGATGATGTAACATTTATTTAGGATTTTTTTATAGACTGGTCCCATTGGAATTCTACAGAAAATATAATATAAAATTCTCTGGTAAGGTCTGGTTAGGCAGCTGCTGATAGCACTGCTGCAACGTAGCCAAAAGGTTGAGAAAAAACTGTTCAAAGTCAACTTGGAAACTAAGTCTTCATGCAGACTAATTTCTGTAAAAATCCTCTGAGATTTGCATAATGGAAGAAGAGGGCCTCTGAGCTCTTCCATGAGGACAGCCCCAATAGCCTGGCTAATGAGGGATTTGTAAAGGGATCTTATGTGGAAATTTTCTTTCCTCAAACCACTACTACAGCATTCTTCACTGGGAAGGAGACGTATAAGGTACAGATCAATGAGCAGTATCTTGCGACTCTGGTAGATACTCTCACTGCTCGATGCTGCAAGTCTAATTTCACATGACTAATTCCACCAAAACTACAAAATGGTTTCATGGTGACAAAACCATGTTCATGCACTTTCAGTAGCTGGTACAACAAGACAGAACAGCAATTTGTTTGGAGACATATATTTCATTCTCTGTTTCATTACTAAAACAAGGTTGTTTATACTTCAACTAACAAGTCAAGGAAAAGGCATCTCTGATGTGAGTAGGGAGTGGGAGAACAGCTGAGACTCCCTTACTTCATATCACTTCACCTGTCAGGCTGTCTCCCCCTTTCTGTGAAAACTTTGAAATAGCAGCAGGCCAACAATCCAGGATTTTTTTTACTAGGGAGAGGAATTTCTTCTCCATTTCTTTCTTGTCCCTGACTTTCAGACACATGAAGCATCTCTTACATGAACTGTGTTTCATTTGCCTTACAATAGACATCTGCGCTTGAGGGATAGTCCTTCTTGCCCAGAAAGGCAATGGTCTCCTACAAAGCAGGTCTCGTATGTGCAGGTTCCATGTAGTTGTCTCAGATACCCTAGAGCCTTTCAAATATTTAAGTAATTGAACTGCACTCAAAAAATTAAAGCATGAGTTAGCAGCTGAGTTGCTGCTCTGAGAGCATGAGTAGCATCAGTGCTGCAGCAGGAAAGCTGGATGTGAGGGCAAATGTGAAGGCTAAAATTTCTCTTCTTCTTTCTCCCATTCTCCCCCATCAATCTCACACATAGTTCTTCATTCTAGAATTTCTAAATACATATAATGTTAATAACAGATATATTTAATTTTAATGCTAAACATGTCAAAATACTACAAAATACTACAAAAACAGTAAGCTTAAAGATGTGGGTATGTCTTGGTTTCACAGATGGCATTGAAATATGGACTCTTTTCTAAAATCTGAGATGAAGTAAAAGGTAGACACAGGTGACTATGAAGCAATCAGTGTTTGGCACATGCTAATTCTGAAAGGAGAGCATAAAGAGCTCAGATTAGGCACTAGGCCAAAATGTAGGATGTAATTAAAAAATAGAGAAATTAGCTGGCATCCTATCTGGCATGTGAAAATGTCTGATAGGCTCCATTAAAACAAAAGGATTTGTGAGAATACTTACTGATAATTACACTAAGATTTTATTTTATTTCAGAGGAAGCCTATTATGTTGCCTAAAGACAGCTGAATGGTTTATATATTTATTATATGTGACCATATAAAATAAAATACGTCCAGTAAGAAGAACTACAATCAGAACTGGTGAAATTATGCATTTACAAAATAAATGAATTAATTCTAACCATGTTTGCAACATTTTTGTTTCACTTGCTTTGAATATTCCAGCAAAGGAACTTCACTAGCAATACAGCCTGCAAAAATGGACTGTAAATGTTGATCTTGGGTAAATAAAGGCCGATTCGAAGTGTTTGTAGAACTGCATACAAACCCAGTAAACAGGATTTTTAGACCACAATTCAGCTGTTGCCAATTGATTAGCTGAGTTAGGAAATCAAGGAACATAGGCTGCACTACTCAGTTTATGCAATGTGTTGCAAATTTTAATTCTCCTCAATGAATTGTTCAGGAGTAATTTCAGGCTATTCTGTGAATTTGATCTGTTTCCTCAGATTAAATGTCTACATGTTAACTTCTTTAACTTTCATGAAAGACTTGATTAACAAAATATTAGGAATTATTCTCCCAGTTCAGATTTCCGTGTCCTTTGGCGTACCTTTTCTAGGTTATGTAACTGTTGATGGTATCAATCAACTGCATGTTATCTCTGACTTGAATTCTTTACATACTACAAAACTCATTGAAAATTAAGGGGAGATATGGGTGGTCAAGGAGTGCCACATCTAGGAGGTGCTCTAGTCTTTTACTGCATCATTTCATTGATTTATTTCAATAGGACCTATAAATCCTGTGGGTTACTTTCTTAAACTGGGAAAAAAGAGGGGGAAGAAAAATCACAAGTTCCTGTCATAAATAGTAATTTATTTTATCCTACATCTTGACAATTTCACTACAGGATGGACTATCCAAGAAGACAAATGGAGAAGGTAATAGCAGCCTCTTTCCCAGGACCTTTCAATGGAAATCCAAAGTCTTTACACATTTTTGATCCCAAAGACTTTACAAGGCTCTTCACTGCAGAAGGGTAGGTTTGTCTAAGTAAAATTGCACACTGGAGTTTTTCTGAGAAAAAACTCATCCTGTTACTTTCTTTGGGATGGTGTCATTTAATTCACAAAACCCTCAACATCTCTACACAAATAAAGAATTAGATTTTATAACTTATTTTATACTGCTGTATTCTATAGCAGTAAAAAGTTACTGATTCTGCAAATTTATGTAACATAAAACAGCTCACGTCTTCGCACTGAAGAGTCCCACATGTCAATAAAATTAATGCGAATCATGCAAACCCCTAAACACATGAGTATTTTATGCATTTGAATGGCTTCCAGGTATTAAATGTATAGTGTAAAACCTTTGCTCTTTGAGTGATTTACAGCGTAGAAAATGAATGTCCATATTAAGAAAAGCTGCCTATATTGTATTCATTACTTTTTCCAATTTGGATCTTAGTCATGATCAACAAATTAATGGTATAATTGTCATATTGACTTATTTTTCAAATATTATTTCTAAAGAAGATAGTTGAGAAGAAAAAGGATACAATCATGTATAACCTTGATCATACATGCTTTACATTTTAACTATTGAAATTAAAGATAAATTGTTTCAAGGTACTATATTGCATTATTTTAGTCTTACCATTCAGAAAAAAACAAATGCAGAGAAATTAGACATTACTGTAAGTCCCTGAGCTAAATTCAAGGAAAATTAAATTTCTTTAGACAACACAGATGGAAATAAGAATCACAGGCTAATACATTCCTTGAAAATATTAAATTTATAAAGAATGTTATAGACATTACTGTATATATGAAAAGTATAGTGAGTATAGAGGTTAGATAGTTTAAAACACAGTTGTTTCAGTGGCTTAAAAACAGTCTCATATCTATGAGATTTCAATCTACCAGGGTAGACTTCAATCTATAAGAAGCACTGGTGATGCTGGATCAAAGTTTTAGAACTCTATCACTATGAAAGCAGGATGCATGGTTGCCAAATAATATCAAGCATATTTACTGGAGCAGTTAGCACTGATTTTCCCTGATATAAATAATTACCTAAAGTATAGAACCATAAAGAAATCTCCCAATTATTCTTAAACTAATCTAGAAAAATATAATCATTTTTCAATTATATTTTTCTTCAGACTCAACCTACATTTAATTCATAATCAAAACTTCTGTTTACCAAGCAGCCACTATTCACATTGTAGAATCAGAAAAAAAAAAAAGTGTATTTCCACTAGAGTGCTTTATATACAAACTGAACAATGTTAGCAGAATTTTGTGTAGTCTGTATTGATTTATTTTTTACATGGGTATACCTGTTTATTTAAATTGGTTTTCATAGTAGGACAAAAAAAGTTCTTTGAATGTTTAGGTTAAAATCAGATAGTTAACATTTTTCCTTAGCCCTGTAAAAGGCACAGCACAGAGTTCTGGTCACTGCATAAAATGTTTTTTATGTAGTTTTCCTGCGACTTAAATGAAAGACACAAACAACGTGTGCAGAGACAAGAATCTGAGAATTTTTTGTCCCAATATAGCACTAAACTACAGACAAATCTGACTTGCTTTTTCTCAGCTAAACCACTTCTAGCTAAACAGTTGTTCAGCTTGAYGGCTTGGGATGGGAAATCATTCCTTCCTGGTTTTAGCCTTTATCAGCCRTATCTCTTGCAATGGCACTATCCTCAATGTACCAGGCAGCAGTCTCAGGCAAAGAAAAGCCTCAGATGCAGGTCCTGAAAGGAGTACTCTAGCTAGCTGGTGATAATACAGAAGGATATAATGATGACCGCCAGTGTTTGCCATGGCAACAATGAGGGGCTGTTATCTTACTTAGCAAAGATTATTTTTTTCATGATCCTAAAGTTTCTTGAGTCTACCATTAATCAAGAATCTTGACCCTACTGATCCTCATAGATTAATTAGAATTCTAAAATATTTCAATTTCTATCTCGGGGATTTGATTTTCCTTATTCTCAGGAATTATTTCTTTTTACAACAGCAATCTTTTTAATAGTCTTCTCATGTGCACTGTTCTTAATTTTTCATAGTTATTCTTCAAAGTAAGGTTATAAGAAAACATGTTATCTTTGGCACTACACAAATTTATTGATGTATWCTTTTTTATTAAAAAATGCTATCACGAAAATTATTCATGGAGATGTTTAGTTTTGGGCTACAATTGCTGTATCAATTTTGTTGTTTGTTTTTTTGTTTTGTTTTTGTTTTGTTTGTTTGTTTGTTTTTCCAAAAACCAGCTGGGTTTCACTTATGCTACATGATATATTTTTCCCATCCATAGTCATTGTTATTATAAAACACATTACATCCTCAATTACTTTATTSTCCATGTCAAAGGCATCCAATGGTGAAGGAATTTTGCTTACACTATACACGTCAGGCTCTGTCCCTCCGTTAAATACCAAAAAAAATAGTTCATGTTATGTTATTAATGTAGCTGAAAAATCAGTGTGTCAGAATTTTTCATCTCACAATGTCTAAAGAAAGAATGAATATCACTGGACTACTATCACTTCTACCCTTCCAGTTCTCTCCCCATCCCACTGTGGGGCAGTGAGTGAGTAGCTTTAACTGTGGATTGGGGTTAACCCACAACACCCTTCCAATGCTTAAGATCTTTTGGCAACTGTCTCTAGGAGTTTTTTCCTGTCTATAAAAATTTGGCCTCAGATAATTCACATACTTYTAGTGGAATAACTGTATGGTTGAGCTAATTTGTTTGGATGACCTACTTGATGATGGACATAGCAATTTCTGTTCAAAGTACTTCTGCTAGTATCACTTATACCAATTCTCTGATTGAAATTATATATGAATACAAATGAGAGTAAATATTCCTACAATACTTTCCACATAGATATGCCTTTTCAGAGTGTCAGGTTTTTGTTTGTTTTTTATTTAAACAGCCCTTYGGAAGTGGGAAAGCTTTGGCATTGGCACTAGCATGAGTTCCATTCAATAGATGCTAAAAGTGCTAAATTTGTTGTAGGAGGTTCCTTAGTAAGACAGCTTAAGAATAATAAAACCACCACCTCCACACCAAATGTTTAGGAAAGTAGATCAGAATAACATTATACAAGGATTTCAGAATTCRATGAAAGGACAGCCCAGATACTTCATCATATTCCTGAAATAAACAAACTGTGCAATATCATGTCAAGATAAGACACACCAATGCAAATAATATTGGCAAACCGTACACAAAACGTTCTATATATATGTTAAAATAAATCTGAGGACATACTTTAAGTATAGGTGCAAATGCTGATAAATAGAGTAGGTATTTTACCTTCCTACACAAAACACAGTCAAAGCAATAGAGCCAAGTAAAGTACTACTAAAGCTGAAGAACGGAATAAAAACTGTTCTGTGTTTGACTTTTGTTATTTAATTATTTATAAAATAGTTTATATTAATTTCTATTATGTTATTTCATACAAGTTGCTAACTATACTGGTAGTTTATATTGTCTTAGTCTGAATAGGTTATTCAATGTAGTGGTTCATTTTACAAACTGTAATCCCTGAAAGAATGGGATTCCATTCATTAAGGCTGAGATCATGTTTTTCTCTCACAAGTCAAACTAATTTTATAAGTTAGTAGGCCAAAAGACATAATCTTAAGAAGCTGTTTTAGAAAGGTCTTGTATTAGGTTGAAAGTTGTTCTTTTTCAAATAATAGTCACTCCGAAAGATAGACTTGTGGAGAACTAGGGACATAAAAGTTTTGTGGKTTTTTTTTTCTTCTTTTAAAGACATAACTTCTGTTTCAAAATAAAAAGACATCATCAAACCAGATAGATATTCTTTACAAAAAAATAAATAAATATAGTAGTTAAACAAAGAATAGAACTATAAATATCAGAGATTTCCTTAAGGTTTTCATGTTCACGAACAAAGGAGAATATTTGTTTATACTGTTACGACAAAGAAAAAGGTTTTACATTTTAAACAAATGACATCACGTTGAACTTCATTGTAAATATTACATAGAACAAGAAGAAATAGCACATGCAAATTTTTCTCCCTTTTTGGGAACTYGTTGAAGAACAGAGGATCTGGAGTAACTTTATATCATCCTTCAACTGGATTTTATAAGGAGTGAAAGTATATGGCTAAAGCATGATGAACTAAAGCTATTGCCAACAAAAAGACAAAAAGACTGAGGAAGAAGGGTCAATACCAGTGCTACAATATGGAGAATCCAAAGAATGTGGAAGTGTTATGAAGCAGCAGTGTCCTCGATCACAGTCTTGACAATCCTCAGCAAAAAATAAGAAAATGGGGAATTTATTCTTTGGATAGGAATTGTCCCACTAAAATTTAGGTGTCTTCAGTGTATATGTAGGCTTTGTGATATGATCCACCTCAGTTCCCTTTGTAGTTAATATAAAGAGGAATGGTTTCTCTCTATTGGGAAATAGGGTGTGATCACCTTATCTGATGTATTTTAGGATGAGATGAACTACATTTAGGAACTGTCTGTTCTTCTCTATYAACATCTGTAAGTGAATTCATACACCTAGCTCAGCGGGGAAGTTTGGAGAATTATTGCAGGAACTTCATGAGACAGGAAAGGCAATTTCCTGTTGCCTAAACAACCCCAAAATAAAGGACATTTTTGTCAAAGTGCAGAAAGGGGACTGCTGGAAATAAAAGCCTATTTCATTAGACTTTATTAGAGTTCTTGCATGGGTATTTCCAGAGCAGGTAGAACTGGGTCTTGCAGAAGTGGTGTGTTACAGGCTAAAAAATATACTTGTCCCATAGCCCCTTTGCATTTCATACATAGCTTTTTTTTACGTATTGTRTTGGGTTTGCGTGGCAAGGTTTTGGTAGCGGTGCAGCTGCAGGGCTGGCTTCTGTGAGAAGATGCCATAAGCTTCCCCCATGTCCCATAGAGCCAGTGCCAGCCAGCTCCAAGATGGACCTGCCACTGGCCAAGGCTGAGCCGATCAGCGACAATGGTAGMACCTCTGTGATAACATATTTCAGAAAGGGTAAAAATGCTATGCAGCAGCTGTRAGAGAGAAGTGAGAAAATGGGAGAGAAACAACTCTGCAGACACCAAGGTCAGCGAGGAAGGAGGGCGAGGAAGTGCTGCAGGCGCCAGAGCAGAGATTCCCCTGCAGCCTGTGGAGAAGACCGTGGTAACACAGATATCCACGCTGCAGCCATATTTAAACATATTTAAGAAGGGGAAAAAAACTGCTGTATAACAGCAGCTGGGAGAGAGGAGTGAGAAGATGTGAGAGAAACAACTCTGCAGACACCAAGGTCAGTGAAGAAGGAGGGGGAGGAGGTGCTCCAGGCACTGGAGCAGAGATTTCCCTGCAGCCTGTTGTGAAGACCATGATGAAGCACGTTGTCCCCCTGCAGCCCATGGAGGTTAACGGTGGAGCAGATATCCACCTGCAGCCCATGGAGGACCCCACGCTGGAGCAGGTGGATGCCCAGAGGAGGCTGTGACCCCATGGAGAGCCCRCGCTGGAGCAGGCTCCTGGCAGGACCTGTGACCCCGTGGAGAGAGGACCCCACACTGGAGCAGGTTTTCTGGCAGGACTTGTGACCCCGTGGGGGACCCACACTGGAGCAGTCTGTTCCTGAAGGACTGCACCCTGTGGAAAGGACCCACACTGGAGCAGTTCATGAAGAACTGCAGCCTGTGGGAAAGACCCACGTTGAAGTTCATGGAAGACTGTCTCCCATAGGTGGGACCCCACGCTGGAGCAGGGGAAGAGTGTGAGGAGGAAGAAGCAGCAGAGGCAACGTGTGATGAACTGACCACAACCCCGGTTCCCCATCCCCCTGTGCTGCTGTGGTGGGAGGACGTAGAGAATTCGGGAGTGAAGTTGAGGCTGGGAAGAAGGGAGGGGTGGGGGGAAGGTGTTTTAAGATCTGGTTTTATTTCTCATTACCCTACTCTGATTTGATTGGTAATAAAGTAAATTTCTCCAAGTCAAGTCTGTTTTGCCCGTGATGGTAATTGCTGAGTGATCTCTCCCTGTCCTTATCTCGACCCATGAGCCTTTTGTTATATTTTCCCTCCCCCTGCCCAGCTGAGGAGGGGGAGTGATAGAGCGGCTTGGCGGGCACCTGGTGTCCAGCCAAGGTCAACCCACCACACGTATATACAATACTCAATCACTCAAAACTAGTACAAGCTGATTTTCAAAGGAACTCAAAAGGCATTTCTTATCAATGACTCCRGGCTAATTGAAAGTCAAGTTAAGTCAACAGAAATTCCTTCATAGATATAAATAAACTTTCAGTTACTCCCTTGATGATTGTGTCAAGAGCAGCATTTACAAAAAGGCTGATAAGACCTGATATTTAGAAGTTGGCCGTGCTTTGAGTGGGGAGTTGGAAGAGATGACCTCCAAGGGTCCCTTCTGACTTAACCTACTTTATGAGCTTATGATTCTATGATTTGAACAACATCAGTAACTCAACCAAGCCATTCCAAATACCATATGAAAACTAAAATTGAAACCAGAGAAATGATCCCTAATAAAATATTTCTTAAGAGAAAAGAACTTTGATAAAACCAAAATTAACCTTTTAAATCAGCATAAATTTCACAATGGGAAAATCCCATTTATTGATTTTAGTGTTTAGTCACACGGGTGACCTGAAAATTAGATGGATAGGTGGATAAGTAAATGTCCTCATATACATTTTTCGAGATCATAACATGGTCCCATAGCATGATAACAAATAAGCTTATAAAAATTTATAAATAGCATTTTAAATTAAACAGTAAATTGTAGTCCTTGTATTCTTACAAAGGAGAAGGTGTAAATCAGTCTTAATATTTATCTTCAGAAAGAGAAAGGGGTATAAAAGTGGCCTTGTGACTGATTAAGAAAAAGATTAATCAACACACAATATTTCCTKCAGCCCTGAAAAGACAAGACTTTGTCAATACATAAAGACACTGAAACACTAAGTGAACTCTGAATTTTAGCATTATCCATATAACATTTAACTCTCAAGTCTTGATAAACATATTGCTCAAGGGCTACCAAGTTATAACGAGTTCCCTGTACTAATCAGGAATTATTAAAAAGTGTTTCCATCATCAACTTTTCTGCTTTTCAGTGTAATTGAGTGAGTTTACTATTGTGCTAGAAAATAGGGTACAAGGATGGATTTCACAAAGAAACAGCAATAACATTTCAAGATATTTTTTTTTTTTCCTAAGCATTTCACCTTTTATTCCATAAACAGTGGCCAAAGTGGAATACAGAATCCAAACAATGACAAATATCTGCTCTTTCATATCCCCCTTGGGAGCCGAGTCTTTTGACAACTTGCAAGTCCTGAGATGATGAAAGGTGRCTTCATTTGGGTACTTTTCTACCCAAAATGGGCATGTCAGATTTCATGAGATTGAGAGCTCCCAATGGTTTAGAAAGTGAATGCCTCAAGGCTGCTTAGAAACCTGTGGCAACACGATGGCAATACAATAATAATGTGTTATTTGGTATAAAGATTTTCTTGGGCTCCACAGGGTAGAGTAATGAACACATCTGTCRACATGGCTTTTCTCTCCTTCTTTCAAGAATGAGAAGAAAATATACTTACTAAGATATCTTTTGAAATAAAATATAAAATTTCTTTTTTGAGTCTTTCTTTGGCTACTGATTTTCACATCTTTTTTCAACAGTGTTTTTTGAATATTTCTTTAAACATCATGCAGGTCATCTCACCCGTTTATACATATATTACAATGCTCAGAGTGATTTGATAATGGTGAATGATTAAAGTACTGTGATTTGGATCTGGCTTTGAAAAAGAAGGGAGAGGAAAAGCCACAGTAAAAGCATAAAAACCAACCAAACAAAAAAACTTACTATGTAAAACTAACAAATAATGGCAACACAGAGGGAAAGTAATTTTCACTGAGTGGCATCCTGATACACAGTTTAATATAGCAAGGCAGCACTACTCAGAATATGGCAACATATTCAAATCCAAGTGATTGTCTTCCTGAGGAAATCATATGCATGATAAGGCACAGACTTAATCATACAAATACTTCTGTATCTGTGATATGATATTGATATCACAGATACATCCAAAATCACTGGCCTGTGGCATCCGCTTATTACTGCAGAAGAAAAAGAAACTTGAAAAAATGTTTTTTTAAGAACATCAATAGTACTGAGAACATGCATTTACAGGTCTTTTCCTTTTACATGAATACAGCCCATTAWTTTTTTTCTGGAAATCAGTACAGAAATTGGGGAGATTTTAAAGATAAAAGCAGTGTACTTGGAGAAACTGGACACCTAGAAAGGCTCCCACTGAGCAGCAGTCAGTTACTGTGCTACACACAGGAGAGCAGCTTGACAGCCTGATATGCCCAGCCCCGACTGCAGAGGGGTTTTCGCTATAAGTCCTCAGGGGTCTTCCACATTTCTACACTACATGGTCAGCCTCAGGAAGGTAATAAAGTTAGAAGCAATAAGGAACACCCAAGTAAGGTAGATCAGGGTTAGGAATAACAAATAAAGTCATGATTCTTAAAATGTCATCCCCCTCTTTCCTCCCCTCCTTCTTCTTAACAATGATTCCTTGTATGAACTGGCAAACACTTTCAGCTATTTCCAAGTAACACAAAGAAAAAAAAAAAGAAAAGAGAGTTGGGCCAAGGTTCCTTGGCTAAGCTTGTAAGCCCCCTCTGCATTGACACCTAAAATTTTCATACAYAAAAAAACTACCAGATTTACTCATAAAGGAAAAAAAAGGAAAACAAAAAAAAAACTTCGTTAAAAGAAAATTTTGAAACTGCTTTAGATGTAAAATACAGGTCATAAAAACTATCCAGATTTTAGTTCTTGACTGGTGTCAAATCTACGACTGGATCTCTCTGGCTTCATTGTAGGTTTTTCTCCTGTCCTTTCATATTTGACATATTCTTTAAGATGACATTCTGGGATATAGTTCAAAAAATGCTAGTGTTTACTATATACAGCTTTATATTATTCTAATGTGTACTGTGCACTTCTCAGAAGACATAAGAAATTATGGTTTCTGTTCCCAATTGTTTTTCATCTCCTTACTATAATTATGCAAACTTTTCAAGGAGACAATGAGAGGAGGGGATTGGAAAAAGAATTCAGAAAATGTGGCATAACACAAGCATTTTAGCTCAGGTTATTGCTGTATTTCTGAGAAATGCAGTTGCAGAGGAATTCCACAAATGAAAATGAAATCTTTATACTGCATTACATCACAGTATGTTTGTTTCTCTGTATATTCAATATGAACAAAAAATGAGGAACATTCGGAGTGTCTGCAGGAGAAATGGAGTTCTAGATAGCATCCTTACTGAAGTAAAGAGAGGAGGATATGACTATATTTCTGACTGTAGCAAAATTGGGAGGATACAATCCCATCACTCCTATTTAGTTTAAATATTGCTGCTGTTTCTTCTTCATAAATGCTACAAACCCAATTTTATATGTCTCAGAGAAACTAAAAAACAGAGTTTACTGCTTTCTGTTCATTCTGGAAGCTTAAAAAAACCCCAAAACCCTGAAGATAATAAGCATTTTATTTGAAAACTTGATATCTTATAATTTCCTAACTTCAGAAAAAAAATGCAGTATGTCATTGGAATACAAAACAATAAAAGAGTAATAAAAACACAGAAATGGAAATTACAGGCATAGGGCACTGAGACTTTTTTTCTGATAAAGCTTCAGAAATCCCAGTACTAGCAAACAGACTCTGGTTGCCACAGAAGTTGTCAGTATTCTGGAAAAACTGCAGCTGTACTTTGAGTCCCACAGACAGCTAACTTCTGACAGCTGTGAATGGTTCTTTGTAAATGTAGACTTCTCTCTTTGACTCAAAGCTGAGCTTCTGGAAAAGCTCCAAAACAGACACTCTTGTGTGGCTGAAAAATGCTCTAAATGCATGCTAGGAGATGGCACAGCAGACTAGGCGTATCTAAACGTGCGTTAAATCTGCCAATGTTCTATCTTTCTTTCCCCATATAGGAATTACAAGTTGTCTGTTTTGTGCTTCCTGTATACTTAAAACTGAGGAACGTCAGTAGGTAAAAGGAGTACCATAGAAATGCAGGGTCAAAACCACATTGCAACAGAGAGCTATTGAGTTAATGTAAACGGTAACTTAGGTTTCAAGTACACAAACACCCTGTCAGGAAAATAACCTCAAAATGTTTAAAGATGTTAGAAACAAAAATAACTTTTTTAACAGCATGATCAACTCAGCTGAAATAGAATTTGTTTCAACTGTATCTTTTCAATCATTATTTACTCAATCTCAGTTAAAAATGGTGACATTTCAACTGTTTTCTTTGTAACGAATGTATTTAAAAAACTGTCCTTTATCCCGAATTTTCCTTTTTTAACCCCACAACCTTTCAGCTTAGGAAGCCTATTGATCATATGCTCTGATTTATTTTTCCCTATTTTGGGAATGACACACTTACAGCATTCTTAGCAATTACTATGATGCTGCCACCTCAGACATCATTTAGCTAATCTGCACACCCAGATTCTCCAAGGTATTTTGACACTGAACTTCCACTGATTTCAAACATGTTTTCAAAAAGCTGTTAGATGCGTAACTATGGTCCTCAGTGGTCCTTATCTCCTTTTCAAATGCCTCCACCTTATCTAGATTCATTGTCACAAAATGGCATGTGATATTCCACTTGCAGTTACTACAGATATATTCAATTCTTTATTGTATGCAACTTACAGAATTATCAAAATACCCAAACTCACTAAGCATCCACCCCTGTGTGATGCATGTGTGAAAATCTCATCTAAAAGGGCAGATTCTGCTTTCTTGTTATGGCGTCAAATTAGTAGTGGAGAGTGTAGAAAAATTACACCTATATTCACATACCCTGCATGTAGGCAAAGATCAAATGCAGCCACTGTGTCTTGGGGAACTGTTTGATCACTTTTCCTCTGTAGTTGTGTGGTATCTTAAAGAAGGTAGATGAGCGAGGAATGACGCATCACTACTGGGTAGCAAGGCACACCCCAAAAAAAAGATAGAGTTATACTTGTAGATATAATATAGGAGAGATATACATAGGAGATACATATTTATATACTCTTATATACATACACACAGACACACACACACATATATATGCATATAGGAGAGTTACACCTCTAGGTCTTTCATATGCACTCTGCCACCTGCAGAGCCGCTCCTCTTCACGTTTCGCTTGAACTGATGCTGCAAGCGTTTTTCTCCTTTATCATGCAGCTATATCAGTTTTCAGTGGAGAAGAACCTTATTCAGGGGTCAGACTGACCTTAAAATCTTTGGGAGAAGGAGATTCGATACTGCCTTTGAAATATGATGTGACCATAGGCTATATGAAACAAAGGCAAGTGTATGTATTTGCCCTTGTATTCTTACTTTCTCATATCTCAATATAGAAAATACGGAAAGAGAATAGGAGGGTATACCCCAGAAAAAAATGCATTTAAGAATTAAAATTTTCCTGCTTTAGTACAATTAATTAAGAAAAGACTCTTTTTCAGTATTTTTCAGCATGTAGTAAGTATTCCAGAATGCATTCAGAAATTTTCAGTATGTATTAACTAGCTGATTTCAAAGAACTATATTATCCTCATCACAAGTTAATTCACAGAGGAGCAGCAAATTCCATGCTGTGAAACTGAATTCTGAAGTCTTATTCAGTTAAAAGTTTTGGCAATTATACTCTGGCGCATTTACGTATCCTGGCATTTTAATGGAGAGCATCTTGCAAAACAGGTGATCAGCTGGAAACATATAAAGCCACACAGCAGACTTCATCTGGATCTCAAAGTTCATCTAACATTAATCTTTAGAGTATTTGGAATTGGTTTCTATTTACATGAGAATACTCAAGAGTCTGGTAATTGTGATAATTTATTCTCCACTGAAAAAGTAAGATAGGCATGTGGGGTGGAAGGAACCGTTAGCAGTTTTCAGAATATTGTAAGCCCCAGAATTCTCCAGGCAAAGCTCCTTGATATTAGCTTATATCATTTAGACTGAAAATGCTGTGGGCCGGTGCTAAAGCCAGTGCCTTCATATGGCAGTTGTTTTTAACTGCTTTTCAAAAAACAGTTTTACACCTGATAAAAATGTAGAGCTAACCTAACATGAAGTATTTCCAACATCCTCAGTATCAGTATAAGTGTCATTATTTGGTATCAGTATCAGTATAAATGCCATTATCTGGTTAAGTTGTTGATGGTTGAGGTCAGGACAAGGTAGCTGTGATGAGTCATAATGTTAAGGCTGGAGAGAGAAGATACTCCTCACACTCTGAATTGGTGTAAGCATTATAATGGCTATTACTTTCTTGTTGGAGCATATATGTTGAAGGATATGACAAGGAAAGACCTCTTACAAGACCTTTCTGTGGTAGATACTAGGATGTAGATGATACATGCAAGTATGGCATGTCACTCATGCTAAAGAGCTTTGTTAAGTAATTGACAAAACATGGAACATTTTGATACAGGCTAATAATAAAAATTTCTGTTAGCAGTCTGACTCAGTCAAACATAATTTTTGTCTGCCTCAGAATCTTTTGTCCCTCAGCTTTGTTAATTCATCTGTTTTATGATTAAAGACTTCCCACAGACACAACCTCAAACTCAGATTTCTCATTACTAGCCTTTAAAGAACACAACATAATAGTGTAGATCTTTCATGTAAGCTGCTTCTCTTAATTCCCAAAACTGAGGTTAGCAGCATGGATGCTTACTCATTTTTAGTGAGTGCTGGCATAGCCAAAAATAGATTCTTGAACTTGAGTTTCTCCCATCTAGTTTTCAGCACTTAAATGAGCCTTTATCTTAGATCCCTACTTCCCCTGAGGGACAAAGGGACATAGTCAACTGCAAGAAATAGCTATCTATCTTGAGAGAGTGATTCAGTTCTTAAAGAGGCTTTTAACACCTGTTTATCATTAAGTACAGAGGCAGCTTAGAGCATATAAGCCTCCATTAAAACAGGCTCCAGTATGTATTTGCTGTGCTTGAATTTTTCCAGTAAGAACAGCTAGTCTCCCACAGGAGCGATTTCTTGCCTCTTCAGGGTTAGGTATCACAGAAGGGCTCTTCTAAGCGGAACTGTTTTGAATTATATTCCGATCTACCTGAAGTCCATCTCAGCCCCCTTTTAGTATGCAGGTCCCTGAACTTATCCACAGGTTTAACTCACRTTTTTATTAAATGTATTTCTTAGTTTATTGAAGTTTTAACTTTGTAATCTGTTGTTATCAACAAACTTTTACTGAAACTTATGTAAAAAAAAAAAAAAAGAGTAAACAACAATGATAATAATAAACACCACGTGATGCATTTTCTCCGGTGCTAATTTATCTAATGTACATGTCAGATGTCTAAGCAAACACTCTTTAAAGCTTTGGCAGTCTGTAAATTAACAGCTTTAATTAACAGTTTCGTTCATGAAAACTATTGAAAGGATTCTATCTGTAGTGGAAGAGTATTCAAGGCAATAAATAACTTTTGCAGGTGTGCAAATGATGAAGCAAAACTGTATGGCATCTCCAGAGCTATTTCTTATGAGTATATTTCAGGCATGCAAATTTTATTCCTACTTGCAAGAAGAAAAAGAAAATTATATAATAAATAATGATAAAATAATTTGAAAAAAAAGAAAAGATTTTACTTATCTTGGAATAGTTTAAAAGTTCTGTATTACTAGTTTGACTGCCCACTGACACCACGTTCTGCAAGGCAGAACTCAGAAAGGGGAACAGACTTGTGAGTGAGGAACCTATAGGTAGTTTAGGTTTAAATCTTAACCTGCACATCTGCGGGGCATATTATCACGGACAGGATTTGGGAAATGGGGTGAATGTCACCTATTACAACTACTTTGAAGGAGTAAAAATATGAACCTTTGATGGAGAAGTACCAAAAAGAAAAGTGAAGTCTCTCTGCTCACAGATTTTGTTACTGGGGCTTCCATTTTTCTGGACTAATATTATCAGTGGAGTGAAATGTTACCCATAATGTCAGAATTTGGTCCAGAATGAAAGAAGATTTATTTAAGTTAGGAAACTCTGAATAAAACACAAAGATAATTTGATTAGAAAAAGAAAATAAAAAGAAATTGTACTAATATGGTTATGCCTCAAAATGAAAGTATTAATAAAAGTATTAATAAAATTTTAAAAATCATAACTGCAGTTTAATAAAGATTAGAAAAAGAAATCAAAACCAGATGGAGGCACAACAAAATAGTATATGCTAAATAAACATAAGAGATTATTAATTTACTGTTCAACAACTATATGATAATGCAACATGCATGCATGATACAAAGTTTTTTTCGCAAGATGAAAATATTTATTACTTCTTACTCTACATAAGTAATAGATATGATATTTAAAAATACACTCTTTATTTGAAAGAGTATGCTGTAAGCAGCAGCATATGATGAATAACTAGGGATTACATACTTGTGTTATCTACAAGGGTCAGAAGGTCTTTCACGATAGTACTAGATTCTTCCAGCTAAGAATTTGGAGTGAAGATACATATGGGACACGCAAGTTAATTAAATCAGTTTTTGTCAAAAGCAGAAATAGAAAATAAACCATGTGTGTTTTATAGTAGCATTTTGGGTGTTAGTGTAGCAAATTAAATTATGTGGTAGCCAGCAGTCATTACTGATAAATCACRTGACAGTCATTGTTCTGGATATCCAGCCAAATCTGCAAATTTCACTGGTGAGACTGATGACAGCATTTTTATGGGTTTTTTTATACTTTCCTTTTAGCATAACAAAGACACTTATTACATTTTACCTTGGATGTGAAGGTTAACCATTGAGCTCTATTAACTGTATGCAAACAAAAAAATACAGGTTTAAAATATTATTAAGAACAATGGAATATGTAATGAAAGAAAATAAAATATGAATTAACAGAAAACTCTTTTCATTAAACATAATTTGTTGACTAAATAGTAATTGCTATGGTAAGAAAACATAAGCACAAAGCAAGGAAATTCCTTTCTTATTATGGCATCCACATGACATTTTAATCCATGTATAACAGCAAAAAAGGAAGCAAACAAAAATCCCCACTTCTGGCTACACAGGTCTGCTATCACATCATTAATGCTAACAGCAATGTTCCACAATCCATATGTTCATCCACATCAATTTAACCGAATAACAAATGAAAAATAAGTATTATAATAGATATAACTACATAAAATAAACTTAGTCATACAGAAATTTTCATGTGCACTTGCTAGCAACCATATGAACTATTTTTTGATAGAGAACTTAAGACATTTCCTGTAATACTAAGTTTTTAAAAGTACTTTTGCTAATGTAAGTCTGAATTTTGATACAATATCTGCCTTATGATTAGTAGCACTATGTTTCCCAAAAAGTCCCACCCAGGTCAATAAGACTACAGATGACATAAAGTATAAATATATGTTAATCTCTTTACAGTTATATTTAGGTATCTCTGGTTTTAATACACTGACTGACCATTCACCAAGTATGTATTAAGCCCACTTGATTTTAAGTATCAGCTCAGGCACTAAGCTAAGTGCATTATGTCCCCACRATCAGTAGAGAGGGACATGTATTTAGAGCAGACTTCAGGTCACATAAGTAGAAACATCTTTTGAAGATGCCCATCTCACATCATTATCAATAGGACAGTATTTAAGATGAATTGGCCCTGATTTAGACACCATGCATAGTTGCCTAGTAAGACTATTTCAAAACATGGTACTTGTCTGCCTTTAAAAAGTATGTTTTATTTTAAAAGCTAAGTAAAATATTTCTTACCTTTCCTACAACAGTTGGGAAATTGTTCAAGTGGAAGGAATTAATTTCATCTAGCACTGCATAGATGCATTTCAGAAGTAGGTAACATTTTGTAAAGGAAGACAGCTTCCTAACAAAGCTGGAATCTTGCAGAACCTACATAGGTTTCAAAATGCTAAAGTTTATCTTAAGCAAGACAGACTTCATGATTTAGGTACTGATACTGTTATTTATTAAACTTCTCTGTTGCCATCCATTTCAGCAATACATTTGCATTAAAAAATGGATTGAAGCAAGACATAAAAGGACATTAAACATTTCCAACATTTTACTATATTAAGAGTTAGATTCATTTTCCGGATGGGATATTGGAGATGGAGCTCTGAGAAATGAATTTAATTCATTCAATAAAGTATTCCATATTCCATATGCAACATTTTACTTAACTGATCTCATTTTGCTTCAGTTCCTGAAATGAAGACTGAGGATAATATTTCCTTTCATTTCTGCTTTATCTGTTTTTCTACTTTGGCTGCAAATTTCCAGGTAGCCAAGTACAGTTAAGTAACTTCACACTATTCAGTTACCACTGGATTTCAAGAGGACTGACACTGTCACTCCAACTGATTTTTCTCTAAGTCATAGGTTATAATATAGCAATATGTATTGATGCTATCTGATTAGATACCTCTAATGGAGAATCCAGATGCCATTTGCAACTACTAGGTATCACCGTAGTAGCAATAAACATAGCAAAATCCCATGTGGCTTTCTACTTAAGCTTTGTAGGATGTTCATGTTCCACAGGGACATGTGTAGAAATCTAGAGCTGAAACTACATTAAATCATAAATTTGACACCACTTCTATGCAGAAATAAACTGCTCATCAGCATTTTTTTTCCTCTGAAGACTGTAACTCTATATTTCTCTTTAACAGAGGGTGTGAAGGGTGCTTGATGTATTGTAACTAGCGATAGAATAAGACTTAAACAATGTTTGGAGGGCATTTTGATATTCTTAACTAAGGTGTATCATATAGTTATTATGACTGTTTTTTTTTTCTTTCATTCAATGTATTGTATTTTTAGTGTCTTGCAAGATATCTGTATACTTTATATAGACAATATATGCAGTATAGAAGCTTTTTTACATATATCACTACCATTTTTCACTTAAACTAATAACTTCACTGGTAAACTAATAAAACACTGGTATTATTCAGTTATTGTACTGATAATAAAACACAAGCAGATTCTTACTTGTGTTTTCCACTGGTCTATAATAATGGTTAAAACCCTCACAAATCATGTTCTATTTCTTCATTTTGAATGGTAAAGCACGAGTCGTCCTCCTTCCATTGCTTATTGTACAGAAATTTTAAACTGATTATCAGTTACAGCAACTAGTATGTTAACAGAGTAAAGAAAGAAAAGGCCAGTCCTTACATAACACTTCTCTTTTTATGCATTACTGTAAAAATTGTAATCAATAAAGATTCTCAAGCTAGCCTGATCCCAGCCTGTGGTTCAAAGAATATGGGACCACAACACAGTATCTTTAAAGACGCATTTTCAGTTTTGTAATAAATTTGTCTCATAGCTTTCTTGATCTGCCAACACTCAGTCCTATCAACTAACCAGATACATTTAAATTTAATTTAATTTAAAATAGACAAGTGAAAATCCAAACCAAATACTAGATTACATATCTGTCTTGATAAAAGTTGCTTTCACTTTGACTTTCATTCAGTTTACTTCCAAAGAAGAACCAGTAACATGAAGTAGACAAGGCTGGCTAAGAATAACAAGCTATAGTTCATGAATGTATTCATCAATTCATGAGTTTTCACTGCAGTGGACTTGTAACTCTCTCACCTTTGGGTTAAAAGACTGTGGACTCAAATTTTAAACCAAGACCATGACTCTCTTAAAACCAGTAGACATTCCAAAAAAATTACATTGTTAGTAAATACCTTTAAAATAAAACCTCTTTCTCTAATCCCAAATTCTTAGACTATGTGTGATACAAATGTCCAGCAGTAAAATGTTTAACAGCGCTGACATCTCCAAAAGAGAATTATTGTTCTCTACAAGTTCAAAACAAGTAAACTCAGAATTACAGTTTTAGGATTACTGACTGCAGGTTCAGAAAAGCAGCTTTTCTGTAGTCTTGTTTTGAATAGTATTGAGAAGGATGAAAGCTTGTTTGTTTGTTTGTTTTTTAAGTAAAGGTCTGTATTTTGAAAAAGAGAAGGCACTGCTCAAGAACTCCGGGTTTCCGGACAGTATCAGTATAATCCAGCTCTCAGTGTTGTACATGCTGCCTTTTGATGTTACAGGAAATAATTATTTAATCCTCTGAGGTGTCTGTTCAAGTATCTTGCTTATTATAACTGAAAGAATATATCTTCACACCTCTTTGCATTTTTCCTTTTCTTTAAAATGATAATAATAGTAATAATAATAATAATAATAATAATAATTTAAAAAGCTCTCATGTCATAATGGCTGCTGACTTTGATTAAACAACTGGCCCACTAGAAGAATGTTTGCATAACATTTAATAACAACTTGATTATGAAAAGAATTATGGTATAAACCAAATTATTTTATATTACTAGTGATCTATTTAAACATTAATTGTAAGGGTTAAATGGCTGTGCAATCCATCAAAGGCCTTTAATTCTTGAAACATCCCATTTATCAGGATGTTCTAGAGAAGCTAATCACAATACACATTTCTTCATCACTCTTAGACATATATAATTAATTAAAAGAGTTTACTGTCTGAAAATCCATTTTTATACCAAACTGTATGAATAATTTTAAAATTATAATAAATTTTACCAAGTAGAAAACTTGAACTGACATGTTTTTAGAAGATTTTTTCCCATTTTATATATATAGCTACGTACTATCAAAAAGACCACTCTAAGACCACATTAATGTCCAGTTTTTTAAAACCTTTGTTTTGAAATCTAACTGCACAGTCATGAATCTATTAATATGTCCTCTTTAGTAATGTGCAAGATAGTTGTCAAACAGAACTCTAAAAATCACAGAGTTTACTATCATGTTTTCTACTCCTCCCGCTCAATTTCTCTTCTTCTTCTCCTTCAGTTGATGTTTTCATTAAGCATTTTTCTGCACATAGGTGCATATAGGGACACCTAGTGGCAACAGCTGACGAAAACTCCCCAGTCAGAAGACCTGGAGGAGTCACCAGTGCTATGAAATCCAGATCACGCTGAAGAGCCAGAACATGCAACTTCAGTTCGTTGTAAGGCTTCTGCGCTTTTACTGGAGTGAGTCCGCTTACTTAAAAAACAAAACAAAACAAAACAAAACATTCCTCACTTCCTTTTAATGCAACATAACATAGTTATAGTGCCTATTAGGCAGAATAGTTAAATAATAGATTTATTTTTAATTATCACTGTGTAAATAAACCTTCATATTTATCTTAAATAAAGACCAAACCATCTCATTAAGAATCAGCCTATTCTACGTTATTAAGTGAATTCATGTATATAAACATGTGAAAATAACATGTATTATGTTTATATTCTGTAAGTATATGTTTAAACATACGATGCAGAAATCCGTAAGACTGGATTTGTTTTTCAGAAATCAAATTGAGGATTTACGTTTTTTATTTATTTATTTTTATAAACTACTGTGCGTGCAGATAGGTTGTCTTAAATAACACTTCCAAAAAAGTAAACCAACTGATTATTTTCTCAGGCAAAATTATTCAAATGATAAAATATAAAGCTAAGCACCGGTATCCACTTACAGTCACACAGGGCTAAGTTTACAAAAATATATATATGCTCCTACCTATCWTTTGCAGTGTCTAGATCCAGTATTCAGAAACCATTGAGACTGCCAAAGTTCTTGCTGGATACCTTCATGTGCCTCGAGGATCTACATTCCTTGCTGTACATTTTATTGCCAATAACATTTAACTAGACAACAATTTTTTCATAGACATTAAGAATCACATTAGCACTGTTACTACTGAGTCACTTGGAAGTCTAATTTATACATAATCACAGATTTTCAATTTCTGACTTCCCCTGCTTGTTTTGCTTGTGAGGAAGAGTTCAACAGAAGTTCTCATGGGATGCTTAACTCCCCCAAAGTGAACAGAACAAGATAGGTCAGTCTCTATGTTTGAGGGATAGTATACTCACCATATACAAATTTCTATTAACTAATCTGGAGTAAAAATTTTAACCCAGCTCCTTCTATTGAATGTTTTAACCATATCAGACAGAAAACACTTGGTAATTCTCTGAGTTTCTCCTGTTAAATCTGTTTTACTTACTGTAAGAAAATTAAAGCAGAAAGAAAAGAAGAATAACCTAACAGATTTGTATCTTAGGGTTACCCCTGTGTGTAAGAATATGAATAAACCTCTGTATAATTCCTATCCTACAATTTCCACCAGAAAAACTAAGAAGGTACCCCAGASGAAGTGTTCAGATCCACATGAAATCAGAATCCTTTTATTTCAGTTATTTTTGGATAGATTTAGATACCTAATATTAGACATATTTGATGTAATATAATTTTAATTATTTGATAATCCTAAGTATAGCAAGGAGATAAGAGAGATGAAAAGTCAGATCTCATGTATAACAGTTTAGGAAATTTTAAAGACATTTTTTCCTTTATGTCACTTAATCCATGCCATGTCCTATTGAAAATCCTGAAAGTCTAGCTAGTATTTTTGGGAGAATGGAACTGAGTTGAATATGATTTTCATAAGAAGTAGTAATAGGAAGCACAGGAACATAGAGCTGGAAGGGTCTATCTAAATTTCTACATCTTCACAGTTGTGGGTTATCACATACTAGGTATGTAGTAAAAAAAAAAAAAAAAAACAAAACACGGTCTAAAGAACTTCTACTCTAGATGGTACTACCCACTTTCCAATACTGACTCAAAACCTTTAATTTTGCAGTAAAGACCAAAAGCCAGACCTCTAATGTTCCTTGGGGAAAAAGAAAAAAGGGAGGAAGAAAGGGAACAAGGGCACCGCCAATGGTCTACTGGGGCCCCTGCAATAGGAGGAAATACGTTAGAAATTGTTTGCAGAATGTTCTAGGAATTAAAACATGTCCCACTTTACAAAGGAGAACAAAAGAAAGAAAGAAATTAACAGAACTTAGAAACTAAATTATACAATAAGGGGAGAAAACATCCTTCCTGACCTGAGAGCCTGCAGTAAGCCCTGAGGCAGAGAACAGATACAGTACAGATGTAGAACAACCATATTCCATCTTCTTCAGAAAGACCTTTCCCTTCCCAACTCGGCACAAATGTCACTTTCCTAACAGGAACTGTCCCATTCAATTACACAATATTTTCTGTAAGCTTTTCAAGTTCTATCTTAAAACAACTTTGGTTTATTGGCCTGATTACCTGTTTGGAAGACCTTTCCAGTATCTCACTTCTCAGAGAGTCAATAAATTTCTTCACATTTCTAGGCTATGTTAAAATATAATCAATACATAACTATCTGATGGCATGCCAACATCACTCTTTAGTTCAAACGCTTTCTGTCTTTTTTAGTATTTAACTAAAAATGCATTTGCAAGGAATCACATGCCCTTTCAATATCTATTTGCCTTTTTTTTGTTTTTTAAATCTCTCTTTTGTAGACACATTTTCCATGCCCTAATTACACTAGTTTCTTTCTGGTCTTTAAATTTCATTTTAAGATCTTCTTTGAATGTTTGACTAGACCCATGCATGATACAACAGGAACTCATGAAAAAGCATATCCTTTACAATAGTATTAACACCTTCTCACCTATTAGGACAATCCTGCCTAATACATCGTAGAATCACATTTCTCTTTTCCCTTTATATCAGTCCTTCTTTTATAATGGCAACATACAGTCACTTTCTGATTGACCACTACCTTCAGATTTTCAGAATTTTGTATAAAATTGGAACTTTCCAGTTTATAGCAAAAGTTTTCATTCATGACTTTGTAGATTGCATTATTCAATTTCACACCATTCCTATCAGTCCAGGCCAAAAGAAAATAATATATAGATGATACACATGAATTAAATTTATGAATATTGATGTGTTAAAATATTGACAGTAATATTAAATTTGTAAACATTTATATAGTGTATATATATTTACATATATATGTATCTCAACACACAGACACATATATAGAGATTATATATGTATATATCTATATGTGTATATATATACATGTATATATACATATATGTGTGTACATACAAGTCTTCTTGTCTGATTTTCTGGTTCTCAGCAAGACCTCTAGTTTTGTATGGTCTGCAAACTCTGTCCAGACCCACTTACCTTACACCCTGAAATCAATGCTAAGTGTATTACAAAGAATTGGGCTCAAAACTGGTCACCAGGAAGCTCCACTAATGACTTCCATCCATTCAGATAACTTCCTTCTCGACATTATGTATTGTCCTCTTCTCTAAGCTTCTCAGAAATTTTGGACTTGCTTACTTCTGGATTTGCATTTCATGTGTGGATCCTTTCAGCACTCTAGGACAGAAATTTTCTGGACCAAATGCTTGTGCCACACAGTACCAGATACACTGATGATGTGATTTCTCTCATCCTATTCCTACTTTCATTATATATCAAAATTTACATATACAGTCTTACCAGAAACAGAAGCAACTTTTCCAGTAACTATTTAGTCCAGGCCTACTTTATTCTTAATGTTCACCCCATCCTTTAACAACCATCCCACTTCTTAAGGTCTCATTTTACTTAGATGGCTTAAGAAGTTTTTACTATGTTTCAGTTTTCTGTGCAAGTTTTGGTTTAACAAGGTTTCTGACCATTCTCAGTTTGGTTTTATACCTTCTGATTATTGATGCAGATTTCTCCTTGCTAATCAAGATCTCTTTTCCATTCTTTATAGGTTTTGTGCTTACCCTTAATAACTTGCTTAAGGTTTTTACCTTCTGGGAATTCTTTTTCATCCCTGTTGTTTGGGGTTTTTTTGGTTTCTCCCCCTCTCCCCCAATGCAAACATTCAACAGTGTTTGCATTTTTTTACATAAAGTAATATCATGCCTTATCTGAATTCTAATTGTGATGCTCTTCACTCAAGACTCTCTCACTAAACTTTTCTGTTTCTCTGTTTGCCTTTCTGAAACACTGGACCGCAGTTACAGAGCCTCCACATTTTCCTGTCTTGCAACTTCACATGAAGCGGAAAAGCTCAAAACCACCAGATTTAAGATTATTTTCTGTCATCAGTTTTTCCTGCAGATCCTATCATTCACTAAAATTAAGTCTAAGTTATCCTTGCCTCTTGCTTGCTCAGTGTCTGTTCCATAGAAGAAGCTAYCCTCTATCAGTTCAAATTCATATCATCCTCAACATCATTGGTTGAATTTTTTTCTGATATTTGCCCATGAGAAATCACACAAATTTGCATAATCACACAATGTCATTTTTTACTTTTTTTTCCTGTATTTGTAGGCATTATTACCCAGATCGAATCTGTACCAGCGGATTCATAATAGATTGYATCCCCATGAAGCTTTTTTCCTACCCTTTGCTCAATAATTTTCATTCAAGCAGACACTATCTCATCTTCACCCTCAAATTTAACTTCTTTATTGCACTATTGGTTAACAGTCTTTACTTCTTAACAGTTTCTAGTGCGTTAACATGAAATTATTTCACCACCTTTTTTGTCTTTCCTAGACAGTGTGTATCCTTCAGTTCCAATATATTTCACTTACGACTTTGGTACCTCCATGTTCCTGTTTTCCCATAGCATCTGGTTCCACACACTRTATCAGCTGTTCCTGTTACTCTTATTGATTGAAGTACTATAGAAAGGGGGTAGAGCTGTACATTTACAAGTTGTTGTAGATGTAATCCACATATTCATCACATCCTTTAGTTTATCTGTCTTTTCTGTTGTTCCATCCTCATTCACATCCCTCTCTTTGTGTTCCATATGAGGACTATAGGAGTTGTTACTTCCAACTTTCCTCCTGAGTTTTTCAGTTTAAAGGTTTTTTTAGGATCTCCTGGTTTAATGAAAGGCAGATGAAAGATAAATTAGCAAAAGGCAACACACTATAGTAACAAAGGCCTCTTTATTTCTCATAAATTTAGCAGCATTTATTGTTTGATGTTCGTGTGCTCAGGTTTATAATGACAGTTCTAGTTCAAATATTCAGATATAAATTTCCACTGTAAGGAATACTTTCAGACTATGTAGATCCCATTCAAATGGAGTCTAATTCCTTACTGATTTCAGTGAGGAATACAGAGCTGTGCCCTCTCATGCTAGTCATGCATATTGAAATAAATATTCTGCAAAACTCTACAGAACTTTAAGGTATTTTACTAAAAATATAATGTTAATCATAATAAGAATGAATGGAACAGCAGCATGATAGTTCTACACTAATAACTACTTAAACCTCGTGTGTGCTACTAAAATAATCTCGCAGTCTAACAACTTGGAAGTAAGATTTTATTAAATCGGATTTTCTATTCATTATACTTTTTAATATCTCATTAGCACAGGACCAGAATAATTAAACTGAAACATATGTACAATACTGACTTTTACATACCAGTTTTTAACACAATTTCAGGTTTATGACATGTCAACTTTTCCAAAATGGTTTTGTTGAAACAGTTAAGCTCAGCCTAGCTGCCAAGGTTATTTAAACTATCTTTCTCTCTTATGAATAAAAAAGTATTTATGTGTGTCTAATTTTGTGTGTCAGAGAGAAAAATAGCATAGAAACACAGATAGATGCTATAAATATGACAGGCCTTAAAAATGCAAGCATACATGCATAAAATCCCATGTATTCAAAATACAGAATTCTTAATTCAAAAATGTTTTTCAAAAATAGTGAGGTCATAAGAAACTCCTGTAAAACATCCCTATTTACTATCTGTGAATTCTTTTTATTCCACTATCATCATATATTTCATGTGGAATATTAGAAAAGCTTTAAAGAGAGTGTGTGTGGGGAAAAAAAAGCGCCTAGTGTGGTTTGGTATTCTTTTCCTGACTAAAAGTAGTATCTTGGAACTCAGTCTGAAGCCACTCAAAACCTTCCACTGAATCAATTGGTTTTGCATCAAAACAGGAATGTCAGAGATTCTTTAATAATAGCAGTAAGTACTTCGTCCCACTGAGAAGCTTTCCAAAAGCTTCTACAAGGTCAGGAATATTACCTGGTTTATATAAGAAAGTTGTCTTCCATCCAAACACCAGGTCTTGCGTACTTCAGGCCTAGGGAAAGAGGATTTGAGTCACACTCCTTTTACATTTGCAAAGAGAAGAATACACCTTTTGGGGAAGGCTGAGCAAGGTGGTTCTTTCCAATCATCCCTGGGTTTAGCATGTTGGGATGTTAAGATACGAGTTGACAGAGGTCTGCTGAAGATATAGATGTGATGAATTCACATATCGTATGCGGAGTATTCTTCCCTCCTCAGCATTTAGACTTGCACAAGAAAACCCGTGAAGGCACAACTACATCTAGCATTACATTTGAGTTAAAGCTGGATTCCAACCTCTGTGCTGTGCACATGGGATATACTTTATGTGTTCCTGTATGCATAACACCTATTCGATTTACATTCTAAAATGTACACAGCACGTAACAGCAATGAATACACAAATGCGAACATGTGCACATCTTTGCATCTGTGCAATTAAATTACTCTTTTTTTTTTTTTTTTTGAAGATCAGCCATATACGTAATTTCGCGGAAAATAAAAACCTAAAGCTAAACGTAAAAACCACCACCACTGCCACAGCCAGCTTTGCACGGGAAAAAAACCTCCGTATTCCGTACGCGAACGGGATAACGGCAGTTCTCCCAACCGGCAACAAAGAGGACGCAGCCAGCACAGCGTCGCCTACTTCGTCTCTCCCCGTCGCGGCCGCCGACGCCCCCCGGCAGGCCAGTCCCCCCGCC